>CALNHX010006868.1:0-82443 GCA_940337035.1 Agriotes lineatus
ATAACACGATATGCCGACTAGTCTCAGTAAAGCGAGGGGTGGTCCTACACGAGATTACTTACGGACAACCGTCTAAGGAACTGTAAACAGTGACAAAATTAAATTGCGCTCTACCCAGTTTTATCAATAAGAACAAAAATGCCAAAATTGACCCACTATAAAACCGGGAAATCAATGAACCTACCTTTCGACTTTACACCTTGGCGAAATCCAAAGCTAAACGGAAATAGAATATTTGTGCACAGCCCCACGACTCTCAACACTGCGCGACAAGCGCAGTGACATACCTGCGACTCTTAAAAACTTTTTCCAGGCACCACCGTACATAAATCTGACACAATGTATAATTTCACCTGTAAATAAGCATGCACATGCCCGTAAGAAAAATCATAAAACAAGGCACAGTAAACTGATCTATTGGTCTAACACAATACAACAGCGCCGACGTCGTCAGCGTACACAGAAAGTAGAAACTAACAAATGGATACTATAGCTAAAAGCTCAGCTGGGAGGTAAGGCGACCTTCTAAATATTGTGGGAATGGTAACAATTGGTACACTGCCCCAACGCGGGTAGCTCGCATCTTCCTTGAAGAACGTTAGTTGAAGTTTACGCACAACCCAAGCGAATGGGTGGTGATTACGCTCGTGAATTATCGTTGACAATCGACCCACGCTGGCGGCTGGCGTATAACCTGAATAATTAATTAAAAATAGCCTGTCGGCTGGCAGTTAACAGGAATGAGTATTTATAAACAGCCTATGCTGGCGACTGGCTTGTAACATGAATGATTAATTAAAAATAGCCTGAGCTGTCGGCTGGAAGTTAACATGAATAAATATTTATAAACAGCCTATGCTGGTGGCTGGCTTGTAACATGAATTATTAATTAAAAATATCCTGATATTTTTTGCGCTACAATAATGTATTTGGTAAATAAGTTGGCAACTTTTTAATGATAACGATAAAGCGGTTAGTACATAAAATACACACACTACCTTAAGCTTTAGCTTCACCTGTCTCTAAATTTCGGTAATAAGAGCTCGCCTCACAGCTCAGAAAAGGTCGCAAAGGCTACGGCTGTAAGTGCTGAAAACTCCTCGCAGGACACAATATGCGGCCCAACCGGACGATAAAAGTTCGCATAAAGAGGGCGACTAAAGCACGCTCTCGCTGTATTTATCCCACTATAAGGTGGCAATTCGCCGGCACGGCACACGATAACTCGAGAGCGTCGGTCAACAACAGGGGGGCATCAAACAACACATACAACTGCCACCCTTGACGGCCCGTAAAGCATTGTCCGAAAACAAACAAAACCACGTTGTATCGGCACACTAATTCGCAAGAGGCCGCACCGCCTCCCACGACCCCAAGGGACAGCGGAGGGCGGCGGAAAGGCACACTTTTAGCACCGCTTGCAGCGACCGTCCGCAACTAACTTCCAACCTCGACTGATTCAACCCAAAGCCAGCTCGCGCAACGCTGTCGCATGCCAGACGGTGGCGGGGCAAACAGAAAAGGGTGCGATGGAACAAAATTATTTAGAAAAACCTCTTGCTTGCTCCCATGGACTGCGTTTTAAATTTGATGCATAAAACACGCTACAACCGACAAGATAGCCCAGGTGCAAGCTCACCGAACTTCTAGAAACTTTCTGCGTATTAAATTTCGAAATTCCAAATAAGCCAGAAAAGTAATTAAGAACCACAGAAAATTACTGCGGCCGTCATAGCTGCTCGCACACAAACTGGTAGATTATAGGGCTTGAAAATACGACCGAAAAACTATATACAAGCGAAATCGTAATTTTTGAACCGAAAATACTCCAAAAGGTCGCATATTGGTAAAATTTAAAAATGTCCTGACATGTTTTATTAGTAAGTATGCATGTGTAAAATAAGTTTTGGGTACATCCGCGTTGGAAATGTAGTAACGATTTAAGAGATGTGTGCTCCTTTGTCCAGTTTATCAATATAATTTTCCATGTGAAATTGCATCACAGGTAAACACAAGTTAGAGCGTTATTATCGCGCAACGTGACGTTCGTTACTAATTGGTCTGTCCACTTTTTTTTTATAAGTGGCTATTAATATCGCTGATTTCCACTGTTTATGTTATTATAGTTTTTACGGCTTGATTCAGATCTACATAAGCAGAGGAAACATGTTTATGATGTCTGCCTAGCTGAACACAACAGAAGTAGTGGAACGAGGATTACTTTTATTTATATCGATTGGATGTAAAACATTTGGTTCTTCGAAATAATTATTCTCGAATTGCTTGGTAAACAGGTTAACTACATGGAACACGCTACTAAGTATCTTAGCAGAACCTGGGCATAATAGAGAAATTGCATTTATGTTTGAATTTAGAACACTCTTTGTGTATTGAAAAATTGATTTCTTGATGTCATAATACGCAGTGTCTGCTTTTTGTTAACTGGATTCGAGAAGGTTTAATAATATTCTATAGGTGCTGTAGTTCTACGGTGTTTGATTAAGCCGGCAATTATCCCATAGGCGATGTATTTATTTATTATTATAAAGGCATTTGATGTGTGATAATCTGATTTGTTTGGTGAAATCCGTTTTGAACGTTTGAGTAAGCTGATTTCAGTATTTTTTACGATAATAACGTGATCATTATTACCAATTGACTGCTTATAATTAATTGAGGTTATTAAATTCATCGAACGTCAACATCAGATCTAACATAGACGGTGACTGGTTTGTATCTTTTGGGGTTCTGGATGAGTTAATGCAAAGACAAGTTGTTATACATGTTCAGGAACAGATGATTGGTTTCTTGATCCTGGTTTATTTATGCCGATATTTGACCAACAAATGTTGAAGTCGCAATAAATCAGGATAGATCTTTGTTAGCTTTAAGTGATTCGTCGACTAAATTTTTCAAAATTATAACGTGAATGACTACGTGGCTAATTCATGGACACGGTGTGCAGTTCTTTAAGTACCAACAGTTAAATAAAATAAAGCCAAAATGAGTACCAACGAATATTTTAACTAACTACAAGTATATCCGGGTATCATAAAAAATTGGTAAACTCTTGTAGCATAAATATTCTGACAGTAGTAACAGTAACAAAACCACAATGTTAGTATCGCAGTATAATAATCACAGATTCAGTAGTATATCGTAGAAACTGCAGGTGATTATTCGCTAAGCATAAGTTAACGTAGAGTAATAAATCCTGGGAAAAATTTAAGTTACACCACATAATACAAACCCGGCTTGCCAGAAAATGAGCTTATAACACAAATTAAAAAGAACAAATTTTCATGGAAACAGTTTAAAAACGTGTTTGCTCCGTGGATGCAAAACATTGAGTGCATTCAGGCACGAAGTTCGTGAGGCGAACTGTAGATAACGGTCATAGTTCCAAATACAACCTTCAAAATTCTGACGGGATTCGGAAGGTACGGTAGCAATCGAGTGGGGCTCTCAGCATCAAATCACTGTATTAAATGATTTTACATAAAGGGAAAATCGAAACCTGTTTGTTACGGTATGAAAAGGACTTTACGACACCCACCCAAGGTGAGCATCGCACCACGGAATCAGTCCTGAAAACATGACACACTTGCCCTGAGATCGGTTCGAAATAGGCTAATAGGCCACGGCTGGAACGCTCAGGGAGTCGGGCGTGAGTCACACGATACGTTCTGGGCAAGCGCGTTGTGGCATAATATATACAGGGTATGTCGAAATTATGAGGGCGCCACCAAGCCTGTCGTAACCCGGCTAACCGGGCCTGGACGGTTAGACGGGAGCGAAGCATGCAAAAATACTCCGCCAATAAGATTATTCAAGAGTTGCAAGGTCAAACAACAACTTCGGGATTGCCTTAAGCAAGGATTGTGATTAGGTGTCCATCCGACCACGACTACGCAGCTGTCCCACTCACCTGCACGCTCACAGCTTCCTCGTTCCGTCGTACAATAATTCGTACAATAAAGGGGCGTCTATCTGTAACAGAACATGCACAAACCGAAACAAACAATAGTTCCCTTAACTAACCAATCATATATTTCACTTCGAGTTACAATGGGGTAGCAGAATGCGTCGCCCTGTATCTAACCTTACTCTATAATTAAGGGCACCAGCTGGCACGCGCGCTCTAAGCTTAACGACAGATGTTGAACATTAGTGAACAGCAATAATAGGTACAAAGATACACATTGCCTTATGCAAGGGCAGCGACGATTTACATTAGCCTTCACGGCCTGAACTGTCTGCAGTCTGAATGAATGCACTAGCGTAGTAATGAATAGGTACAAAGATACACATTGCCTTATGCAAGGGCAGCGACGATTTACATTAGCCTTCACGGCCTGAACTGTCTGCAGTCTGAATGAATACACTAGCGTAGTAATGAGTAGTAATGAGTAACACTCGCGTTCACAGCGGTAATCAGGTTAAAGGCACATACCTTAATGCGTGGGCGGCGAGGGAGCCTGGTACAGCTGAGTTGCGACGAGCTGCAATCGTAGGTGGTAGGTACCTTCGGTGTTACAACGGCGAAAGGGGGTGAATGCATAACCGCCTCAATGGCGACGGGAGACGCGTCAAGACGCGTACAACGGGACGACGAAAATGATGGGGGCCTCACTCGTTCTGCTGAACCAAATCCTCGTAGGTCGAGATGAAGGGGGCACGACCCCTCACTAATAGTAGCAGGAACTGGGCTCCAAAACACCCACGTTACGCCGAAGATCACTCGACAAATTTCGAATCACCACCACCACACACAAGCGCTCTCTGCAACGGGCTCTGGAAGACTCCCCGAGGGAAGCGTCGGCAAAAGGTCACCTTCGCCGCGTCCCCCACGTGACTAAACCACAGCGAATCGCAAGGCGATGAAATGAAACCAACCAATGCGGGCCACGCTGGTATCACGCCGCCACCGCGTGCTAAATGAAACAAACCAATGCGGGCCACGCTGGTATCACGCCGCCACAGCGTGCTATTCAGAATTCAGAAAAACGCCATCAGAGGAGAGCTCCAACCGACGACAAATACTGCTTTTTAGGCTAACTATGTGCGAAATCGTGATTCTGGAATTAGGCGATGGAGCCAAATAAAGAGCTAAAAGGGCTTAGCATACGGGCGCGCTGCTCTAAGCTTAGGCGGCTATTCAAAATACCAAAATGACCTAACTAACGGCGTGAAATGCAATTAAGCATCTGAAATAGCAAAATGACTTAACACTCCCCTTACTTGAAAGAGAGTTCCCCGAAGTCTCTTATAAAACAACGAGGCATTTTGGCTGCGGCGCCACGAGAACTCAAACGGCCGGAAACGCTGATACGATAGCTGTACCCCCAAAGGAACTACGCACACCGGCCACCAGATAGGGTACGACAGGAGGGAAGAGAGAAGAGGGAGAAGAAAGACTGGATACGCCAGTGGAAATACGAAAATTGGGTAGGACCTGGCGGTTCGCTGATGGCTAGTACACACTCCCCGGACCACGGAAGACGGGCGACAAGAAAACTGGCTGTCCCAAAAGGAGTGGCGCTCCGCCAGGGGTCCACAAAACGATTCGCGTCTGGCTCCCTCGGGGAACCAAACGGGCAAAGACTAGGCAGGCTGAGGACAGTCTCGCCGATCCGGCTCGACTGCCCCTCCCAAAATAGGAGTGCCACCACAACGGTTCGCAAAACCACGTCGATAATCGACCACCAAAACGACAAGACAAACAAAATATAACCGACCAGACCCGAAACGGGTGTGGCACGCACTGCGGCGGCGGCCACGAAACGCCGACTGGACCTTAACACCGGGTCCATGACGGTCGCCTAACAGTGCGGTTTTGGAAGGTGGAAAGAAAAAGAGAACAACGGGGTTGGGTAGTTGTCGCCGGGACACGGTAGATAGTAATGACAAGGGGAAAAGAAAGGTAAAGATAGAGCATAGGGAAGGAGGGTTTGGGGTTCCAAATTGGAACCGTGAAAATATCTAATAATAAAAAAAAACGCGCGGTTAGCGCTCGTCAAAATCGGGTCAATAGAACTTCTTACTCCCATGCACACTTCCGACCAACCGTTCCAAAAGAACATGGGGGGGGTAGAAAAAGGATAAGTCCCTCGTAACCTGTCCCGCAAGCCGCCTGAAGAGGGCACGTTGCGCGTCACGGGATCGGCGCATTGTGGGGTTCCCCCAACAAGGAAGCTCGGGGAAAGGTAGGTACTACTGAAGATACGGCTCTAGGCCGGCGGTATGGTCGTCAAGGCCTACAAAGAAAAAGGGAGGGGGGTTAGGGAAAACGGGCGTTAGAAGGCTAAACGTCCGTGGGATTGGGTTTTAGGTCTTTCGCGTGCCAAGTGCCTTTCGGGGCACCGGTCTCGTCGGACAGCTCGTAAGTGGCAAGCGAAACTTGCCGACTGATATAAAACGGCCCTATAAATTTTGGAGCCAACTTGGCGTTAAAATATTTCGCCGCATCGGAAAGTACGTAATTTCGTCGCCAGACGGTATCGCCAACGGCGAATTGAGCCGGGCGCCTTCGCAAATCGTAAGTCGCCTTGGAGGCTTTGTACGCCACGTCTAGTCGCTTGACTATGTCTTCATATACCGACCTTAACGCGGGAGTCCGTCGTAACAAGTCTTCGCGACTCTCTACTCGTATTTGTTCCGAAACATCCACCTCCTCGGGGTTATTGGCGCGCGTCCCCTCTAACTGTATCTCTCTGCCGAAATTGGCGAAATATGGGGTCATGCCGGTGACTTCGTGTACTGCGGTACGCACTGCGCAAGCGACTTTCGACAAATATTTATCCCACTCCCGGTGGTTGTCTTTCACGTACGACGCTAGCATAGTTTTTAATACTCGATTAACGCGTTCGACGGGGTTGGCCTGCGCATGATAATGCGCGTTAAAGATGATTCGTGATTTATACGTATCGGTAAGCTGTCGGAATTCTCTACTGCGAAACTGTACGCCGTTGTCAACCAAGACGTACTGAGGTGCTCCAAAGAGCAAGAAAACATCGTTCTCAATTTTCTGAGTCACCGCGGTCGCAGTGGCGGTACGCAACGGGAAGAAAAGGGTAAATTTGGTAAAGTAGTCAGCCACGGACAGAATATATACGTAGCCTTTCTTTGAACGGGGCAACGGCCCTACAATGTCGATAGATATCATTTGCCACGGCTTATCCACCACGGGGTGACGACACATCAAGCCGGCCGGGCGTTTTTGTTCGGGTTTCTGCGCTAGGCACGTCGCGCAACGGTTAACGTAACGGGTCACATCCGCCTTAAGTTTAGGCCAATAATACTGTTGAGCGATACGACCGTAGGTCTTATAAATGCCTAAATGGCCTGCGGTAGGTTCGTCATGGTTTTTGCGGAGAATTTCGGCGCGTTGAGGCTTCGGAACCACCTCTTTCCAACTCGTGCCTTCGTCCAATTCGGGATATTTTACGTTAACATGTTTAAACAATTTCCCTCGCGATAGTTTCCACGCCGAATACTTGAATGGTCTTTCTACGACGCGTGTACACATGCGCCTATACCAACGGTCAGTTCGACTGTCGTTCGGTGCCTGAGCACCGGCTTCGGGTTCTCCAGAATCGACAACTGAGACTACATCTATTTCGGGTATAGCACGGGACAGCGCATCCGGAACGACGTGGTCTTTTCCCTTCCGGTGTTTGATCGTGAAGTCGTATTGTTGGATACGAACAGCCCAACGGGCGAGTCTCCCGGTGGGTTCCTTAAGATTATTTAGCCAGATAAGTGAATGATGGTCAGTAACGACTGTGAAGTGAGTGCCTTCTAAATATGGGCGTAACTTCTCTATGGCCCACAGGACGGCCAAACATTCGCGTTCCGTAACCGAAAAGTTACGCTCAGGTTTCGTAAGAGTCCGACTAATGTAACAGATGACTTGTTCTTGGCCATCAACGGTCTGAGTCAGCACGGCGCCGATACCAACATTGGAAGCGTCCGTCTGTACGATAAACGGGAGAGAAAAATCGGGACACGACAAAATGGGTGCCGAAACTAGGCAATTTTTGATGGTTGTAAATGCGACTTCGCATGACTCGGTCCACTCAAACTTCTGAAACTTTTTCAATAACGACGTCAGCGGAGCAATAATGGCTGAGAAACTTGGTATGAAACGCCGATACCACGATGCCATGCCGACAACTCGCCGTATCTCCGAAACGTTTCTAGGTCGCGGCAAGTTAAGAATCGCCGAAACTTTATCGGGGTCGACTAAAAGTCCTTGGGCGTTAACGACATAGCCCAGGTATCGTAATTCTGGTTGGCAAAAATGGCATTTATCACGACCCAGTGTTAAACCAGCGTCGTTTAGTCGCTGCAATACTTCGTCTAGAATCTCGACGTGCTTTTCGAAAGTCGGGGTACAAATAATCACGTCATCTAAATAGACAAAGACGTAAGGTTCCAATTCGGGACCCAACACATGGTCGACGAAACGTTGCCAAGTCGCTGGCGCGTTATGAAGCCCAAAGGGCATGCGAGTAAATTGAAACAAACCGCGCCCGGGTACTGTGAAGGCCGTTAGTTCCTTAGATTTCTCTTCCATTTCAATTTGCCAGTACGCGGATTTGATATCAAGCGACGTCATGAACCGGGCATCGCGTAAGCGATCCAAAATCGAAGACACGTAAGGTATCGGGTAGGCGTCCTTCTCGGTGACGCTATTTAATTTGCGAAAGTCAACGCAGAAACGATAGGTCCCATCTTTCTTTTTAACTAGTAAAATCGGGCTCGACCAGGCTGAACGAGAACGTTCCACCACGCCTGATTTCAGCATCCTGTCCAACTCAGCATCGATATGCGCCTGCATTGCGGGAGAAACCGGGTAGTACCTTTGTTTAACCGGTGCCGCCTTAGTAGTGATTTTATGTTGAACGTACTTGGCGCAGCCGAGTTCGGGTTTAGCGGTAGTAAAATGTCGGTTTACGAGAGTGTCTAATTGGGCTCGTTGATCCGAGTTCAGGTCGAACATAGACTGCAAATTGCCGGTAGGAGTATCAATGGCCGCTACGCCGGGTTTTGAGAATTCCCACTCCCCTCGAAACACGTCTGGGACTATTCCCACTGACTTCCAAAAGTCTATCCCCAGGATCAGGGTGTGCGGAACCTCCGGAACTATCAAAACATCGATAGCTACCACTCTGTTATTTAAACGAATAGGTAAGTGCAGGGTACCTAGACTGGTCACGGTCTGTCCATTAGCCACTGAGCAAACGGGTCTCAGCTTCTTATTTATGCGCAGGCCTACAGTACGCAACACGTCCCAACCCTTAGCTCCTAAGATCGTTCGATTCGCTCCTGAGTCCAACAAAGCTAACAACTCGAAACCCATGATTTCAACAGTCACATGCGGTCGACGGTCATCAGATGACCTTTCTAATACGTAATCGAGAATGACTTTATTTTTTTTAAATTTGGTCTCGCGCTCCTCGATAAGTCCCTTCATAAATTTAGTCGAATTGCTAAACACGCGCGAGGACACTGCTCGACCGTTCAGCGTCTCGCGGGGTCGTTTCCCTGTCCCCTATCTCTTGTTCGACAACGAGGACAAGTGTTTACGGTCACTTCAGGTTTGCCGCAACGGTAACAGAATTTCTTGCCGCGGGGTCGCGGACACCTACTGGCTCTATGGCCTGGTTCGTTACAGTTCCAACACCGTATGCTTGACTTGGGTGCCGGTTCTCGATTCCTCCTCTCGGGAGTATTAACGTCACGCGTTTCGACAATATCAACTGGGCACGTTTCCGCGATAGGCGCGACCTCGACGTATGCCAAGTCTGTTTCTAAGTCAGACTTCTTTCTAGAAGGTGGCACGTAAGTATCAATGGCATAGCGCCGTTCCTCAATCTTTCGTCCGTATAGCGCTAGCTCGTCGACCGACCGGACTTCCGTCAATCCCAACTGGGTTTGGTATAAAGGTGAAATATTATGCAACAAAATACGCAACTGTTTCTCTTCGGGAACCGCTTCGGTCAGGCGCGAAAACATTGTGCGCATGATAGCGATATAAATGCCCATACTTTCCGTAGGGCCTTGCGTGCGACGTCTAATTTCGTCCAACAACCGTTCATCATAATTCGCAGGCTGAAACTCTAGACGCAATAAATTGACTAACTGTTGCCACGTGTTAGGGGTCGCTCTATTCGCGCGATACCATAGCAATGCGTTGCCCGAAAACAAATCGATGGCCTGCATAAACAACTCTTCTTCGGTAAGGTTTCTGGCCACTCTGAGTTCGCTAACACGCTCGATGAAAGCGTTGACCGACAGACCTTTCGGGTCACCTGAGAATTGTATGTTCCATTTCGAAACGGGGGTTGCCTTAAATGAGATTGTACGCGACATCGGCGCAACAAAACTCGGAGTCGACATAGTTGCCGCCGTCGTAGTCGTAGTCGTCGTCGCGACGGTAATGGTAGGTGCGACACCGGACGTCGATGGCAGCGCTACGGCGCTTTCTTCCTCAGCCGTAGTCGCAGACGACCCTAGCTTTACTTGGTTAAGTTCGTAGGTTGAACGTATGAGTGATAATTCCGCGAACGCTTTTTGTTTGAGCGCTCGCTCTTCCTCCGTTATAGCTGAACTATTCGTCAGACGGTTCATTCCGTGATAAAATTTCGTTTCGATCGTAGCCGCTACTTCTTTAGTCGGGTTAGCTAAATATAGCTGAATCTTTTCTTCTAATTCGCCAAACAATGTTGTCACGGCCGCGAGATCCTCCTCGAACGTATACGGGTACGGCGGTCGCGTATCCATATCTGCGCGTCCCTCCTCTCTCAATACGTCGCGTAACCGGGAGCGCAACAAGGTAACCGTGCCGGAAGCATCACGGCCTCTGATTCTCAACTCGTATTCAGCCTCCGCGCGAAGCAGGCGTTCAATATGTAGCTTTAGCACCATGTTTACAACCGGGAAAGGACCGACTTGTATAATACGTCGTATAAAAAGAAAAACGTTAGCACGTGTTTGGTAAGTCAATTACGTCAGATATCCGAACCAAATCGTAGACGGTCAAGACGGGAGAAATCGGGAAAAAGTGGTTTGTTACCTTTCACTCGCCCAATGGCTTAACGGGACTATCTGTCCATATCCTTTGCGAAGAGACCGAACATAAGCGAAAAAGAGCAAATTCCAAAACTAGGCGGTCAACGAATGGCTTAACGCGCCTACTATCAACCAACAATGGTCACAGACAGTACTGCGCCCGAAATCGAGCGACAGAAAAAGAAAAAAAAAATCCGAAATGGGGTCGCGCGTTGTCACGCAACAAGGTCTCAGACGTTAAAGCGTCAGAATTAAGACACACGGATGGGCTTAACGAGACTACTCCAGTCCAATAACAGCAAAATTAAGACACACAGCGCAAAAAAAAGGAAACCCCAAAATGAGGTCGAGCGTTGTCGTGCGCCAATAGGCTCCAAACGTTGGAATAGCCAAAATTAAGACGTACGACGGGTGGGCTTAACGAGACTACTACCGTCCAACAACAACAACAAACAACAAGCCCCACGTTGGGCGCCAAAATTAGCCTGTTACGGTATAAAAAGGACTTTACGACACCCACCCAAGGTGAGCATCGCACCACGGAATCAGTCCTGAAAACATGACACACTTGCCCTGAGATCGGTTCGAAATAGGCTAATAGGCCACGGCTGGAACGCTCAGGGAGTCGGGCGTGAGTCACACGATACGTTCTGGGCAAGCGCGCTGTGGCATAATATATACAGGGTATGTCGAAATTATGAGGGCGCCACCAAGCCTGTCATAACCCGGCTAACCGGGCCTGGACGGTTAGACGGGAGCGAAGCATGCAAAAATACTCCGCCAATAAGATTATTCAAGAGTTGCAAGGTCAAACAACAACTTCGGGATTGCCTTAAGCAAGGATTGTGATTAGGTGTCCATCCGACCACGACTACGCAGCTGTCCCACTCACCTGCACGCTCACAGCTTCCTCGTTCCGTCGTACAATAATTCGTACAATAAAGGGGCGTCTATCTGTAACAGAACATGCACAAACCGAAACAAACAATAGTTCCCTTAACTAACCAATCATATATTTCACTTCGAGTTACAATGGGGTAGCAGAATGCGTCGCCCTGTATCTAACCTTACTCTATAATTAAGGGCACCAGCTGGCACGCGCGCTCTAAGCTTAACGACAGATGTTGAACATTAGTGAACAGCAAGAATAGGTACAAAGATACACATTGCCTTATGCAAGGGCAGCGACGATTTACATTAGCCTTCACGGCCTGAACTGTCTGCAGTCTGAATGAATACACTAGCGTAGTAATGAGTAGTAATGAGTAACACTCGCGTTCACAGCGGTAATCAGGTTAAAGGCACATACCTTAATGCGTGGGCGGCGAGGGAGCCTGGTACAGCTGAGTTGCGACGAGCTGCAATCGTAGGTGGTAGTTACCTTCGGTGTTACAACGGCGAAAGGGGGTGAATGCATAACCGCCTCAATGGCGACGGGAGACGCGTCAAGACGCGTACAACGGGACGACGAAAATGATGGGGGCCTCACTCGTTCTGCTGAACCAAATCCTCGTAGGTCGAGATGAAGGGGGCACGACCCCTCACTAATAGTAGCAGGAACTGGGCTCCAAAACACCCACGTTACGCCGAAGATCACTCGACAAATTTCGAATCACCACCACCACACACAAGCGCTCTCTGCCACGGGCTCTGGAAGACTCACCGAGGGAAGCGTCGGCAAAAGGTCACCTTCGCCGCGTCCCCCACGTGACTAAACCACAGCGAATCGCAAGGCGATGAAATGAAACCAACCAATGCGGGCCACGCTGGTATCACGCCGCCACCGCGTGCTAAATGAAACAAACCAATGCGGGCCACGCTGGTATCACGCCGCCACAGCGTGCTATTCAGAATTCAGAAAAACGCCATCAGAGGAGAGCTCCAACCGACGACAAATACTGCTTTTTAGGCTAACTATGTGCGAAATCGTGATTCTGGAATTAGGCGATGGAGCCAAATAAAGAGCTAAAAGGGCTTAGCATACGGGCGCGCTGCTCTAAGCTTAGGCGGCTATTCAAAATACCAAAATGACCTAACTAACGGCGCGATATGCAATTAAGCATCTGAAATAGCAAAATGACTTAACAAACTGTAAAGTGAATATGATTCTTGTTGATAATTCTCACAATAATTGTGTTTTGTTTGTCGGCGCATACGTACAGCTGCGGAAACATAAACCGGGACAAGTTCTGTAGGGTCATTTTTTACTATTTGAACGTTGTAATGTTGCCTTCCTGATTTTTTATGAAATGCTTTCTATTATGTGTCAATGAACAAAGACGAACAGGTTAATGCAGTACAAGAAACTTGGGATAGCATAGAAAATGAATTTATTCAGACAATTTAACTTCAGCAAAAATTTTGTGTCCCGCTTTTTATTTCCGCAGCTGTACAAACAAGGAATTCAATTGCTTTGAAGTATAGTATGATCAAAAATTATTTTTATCTAGTATGCCATGGAATACTTCCTAACTTATGAATGCAACTATAACACACTTAAAAAAAATGTCAATTTTGACATTTAAGTATAAACATAGTTGCATTAATAAATTAGGAACAATACGTTGTTAATTTCGCTGCCTGCTCGATAACGACAGTTGTAGGACACATATTAGTATAAAAATACTTTTGTGAACATGTTGTATATATTTTACAATTTTACTATTATTATTGTTATTATGAAAATATTAAGACACGCAATAAAAAAAATAAAAATAATAAATAAAAAACCAACTATATTTAAAATGACAAAGCTGGTATTTTAAATACAGCCGCTTTTTAACTACATTTGACGTACATTACAATAGTCAATTTATTATGTATTTAAACATTTAAAGCGTTCTGTATTAACTCATCTAATTATGCATATTTATACACACATGAACCGGCGTTGGTGGAAGATATGACGGTTACATGAAATTTATTATCGGTTCTCCACAAAATCTCTCATTTTTGAAAGCAATAGTAGCATTTCGAATTCTAAATGCAAAAATAACTATTTTCCTGAATAACCTTTCGACTGCAAAGTAGTGGCTGCTATACAAGGCCCTTAAAATTTGCAGATTTAGTAAATTCGGATCTTTATTAAAAATTTGAAAATTCCTCTTTAATGAACTTACTTCTGGTATCTTAACTTCATACCATTAAATTTCGCCGTTCTTCAAATATCCGACTTGTAACATAATAGCTATTTATGCAACAAGTGCTAAAAGTCGACGTCTATGCACGAGACATGAAAATTGCCTTCGGCTTCGTTTCATAACATGTCTCGTGCATAAACGACTTTTAGTACGCGTTGCATACAATATTTTATCTACGACCTTAATTTTACTGTTATTAATCCATAAATATCGATTTAACAAAGAGTTGCATCTACGACACTTCTAATTTATGTCATAATAAACAGTAGACCATGCCGCGCGGACGAATGTTTGCGAATGACAGTAGTCAAGATCAGTTGAAAAAATCATTCATGCGAAACAGCTTCAAATATGGTGCTGGCTAACTGGAAAGAGGAGATCGAGAAGGACAAAAAAATAGTTTCTGTGTTCCTGGACTTAAAGCGTGCATTTGAGACAACAGATAGAGATATACTTCTATCTAAAATGGAAAAATATGGAATTACGGACAAGGCAAATAATTGGTTTAGGGACTATCTCTCCGAACGATATCAAGTATTTATCTATGACGGAGTCAAATCGGAAGCAAGAGAAAATAAATTAGGTGTACCACAAGGATCAAAACTGGAACCACTTCTTTTTATTTTATATATAAACGACATGGACACAATTGTCGAAAAGTGTAAATTAAACCTTTTTGCAAATGACACCCTAATTACAGTGAGTGATAGTGATGTTAACAGTGCGGTATGTAAAATGAATTCTGAACTAATAAAATTGTCAAAGTGGTTAAAAAATAACAGACTAAAGCTGAATACGATTAAAACAAAGGCCATGATTATTACAAACAGGCCTTTAACGGAGCCAGTAGATGATGTGGCGATAGACGGTTCGAATATAGAGTACGTTGCCGAAATGAAATATCTAGGGGTAGTTATTCATGATAGATTAAAATTTAGGAATTATATAGATTTTATTGTTAAAAAGGCGGCTAAAAAGATTGGGTTTTTTGGTAGAATTAGTACACTTTACCTATAACGCAAGAAGCAACTAGAATAACTTTACAACTTCACTTCCAGTTCGAAATTGTAGTTTTATAACCTCACTTCACTTTTAGCACATGGGCTAAAAGTAAACAGCTGATTTCTTTAATTACGGTAAACTATAAAACGTCACTTTTAGTGAAACAAGCTAGAGCTAAAAAGCCTACTTTTAGTAGTGGTCGTAGACAAAAAACATTTAAGTCCGTTCACATGCTTTATGGAGAGGAAAAACAAGCATACACCGTCAAATGTTAAATTTAAACAACTGAACTCTTCGAATACTCGTATAACTTACGGCTTAGATAATAAATATCCAGTCATTGTTAATAAAAGAACTAGTAAACACGAAACAAACGAGAAATTCAGGAATAAATACCAAAAGATAGCAGATCAAAAGACAGGAACGAATACATGAAAATCCTATAAGTAATTTCGTTAAACATTAAAACATTTCTCCTCATAATATCTGGGCATTTAAACTGTACAGAGTCCTTAACATTTGCAAAATTAATCGTTTCGATTTTTTAAAAGACCTTTAATGAGCTTTCTTCTAATATTGCATTTCATACCCCTTAGGTCAACCGTTTTTAGATTGAATTGTCTCCTGCATTATTCGATTTTTCGTAGTTGTTACTTCTCTTGGCAGCAGTGGCCAGGTTTTCAATTTCCAAACCTAGTTTTTTGTTCTGCTCATAGTGTTTAAATTTGTATCTGCCAATGTTTGTTTGTTTATTGTCCCATTAAAGACAACATCATAAAAAGCTTGAATTGTTTGTTTATGTTCAATCTAATTCTGAAAAACGGTTGAATTTAGATCTATGACGAAGGCTATCAGATGAAATCTCATAAATATAAAAACAGTGTGCCATTGTAAAAATAATTCAAAATTATTAAATTTGACAATGTTGAGCGCGCTACATAGCATTAATACCCAGAGATACTATTTTACACTAAAAAAGGTAATTCAGAAAAATTATTTTTGGCAACGTTTTCGTTCATTCAATTGTTTTCTGTTACAGCAGCCGCCCAAAATTCAGCATTTTTGCATACAATCGTTAATATCTCCAAAAGAGGTGACGTAAGACCCATACACATTTATATTAAAATAATTAGCATTTTGGCGCAACACCTTTAAGCCACCCAAGTACAGGTAATTTCGCAAAAAAAAACTTACTGGCTGCAATAAATTTCTTAGCCACTCTGTATAATCAAAACTATTTTAGCAATATGCAAAATCTTCGTACCTTCAACTTTTATATGAGCAAATTTTATGCAACTCTCGCACAGAATTGCCGGACCCGGTATGCTTAGGTTTCACGCCCGGTTGGCTCGCGCTGAGTTGTCCCTGCGCCCAGTTGTCCCTGTGCCAAATTGACTCGCGCCGAGTTGGCCGCACCGAGATGGCCGCCCGAGTTGGCTGCGCCCACTTGTCCTAGACCGGACTGCCATTCTGCCGAACGTGTCCAAAACGCCGACCGGTGCCCAAAACGCCGAACGACGCCAACTGACGTCACGTCGTTCGTGGGCTTGGCGTCGGAGCCGAATACAAATCGAAAATTGTATTTGGTCCAAAACGCCGACAGCAGATCTATTAGGCACTTTGGCCATTCGGCAAAATGAGGACTGTCCAAAACGCCAAACCGATAATTCGTCCAAAACGCCGACTGCCATTCTGCCGACTATGTCCAAAACGCCAACTGCCATTGTGCCGACTATGTCTAAAACGCCGACTCCCAATCTGCCGACCGAGTCCAAAACGTCGAAAGGCGCTGACCGTCGTCACATCGTTCATGAGGTTAGTGTCGGAGCCGAACGCGAATCGAAATTTATATTTAGCCGAAGATGCCGACTGCGTATTTATTCGGCACTTTGGCCATTCGGCAAATTGGCCTAGAACGCTAGTACAAGCTTCGCCCAAAGTCGGCGGTTTAGCCGGAGAAATGTCTTGCAAGGTAATAGTTGTCATGAACAAAACGCCGACTGCATATACCAGCGGCTGTAAACAGTTTTGAAATTGCATTCTTGTAGATGACGTTGCAATATGGTGGGTTTGTTTATTTGATTAACTGTTTCTCACTTCAACACTAAAATTGAGAAAATGTTAGATGTTTCGATCAAACTCATTTATTAGTATGCCTGGTGCGTATTCAATTTTACCTAAATATTTACAAACTTATGGGCTGTGGAGTCGGTAACAAAAAATCCGACTCCGACTCCTGATATTTTAGTAGTTTGAATCCGACTCCGACTCCGGCAGTACTAAAATTTTGATAACCCCCCTCCTATTCATTTTCATCAACCTGATAAACTTTACCGGCTAATGACGAATTTCACAAGTTGTGCAGAATGTGGTTGATTATAATAAATTTCATATTTACAAATATTGCATTCACGGTTTCCAGCAACGTACTGATTTCACGTACAAATATACAGAGAAATTTACAAACGTAAATGAGGAAAAGGATAAAATTTACTTTAAGAATAAATTTCATGGCAAAATTTCATAAACGTGCAAATGTCATTGCTATAACAAGTAAGTTTATTACCTGCCTACTAAACTAACAGTACTAACTACATTCCGTAGTAGATTATTTTCTTAAAGGGTCATTTCCTACCTGCCTACATAATACAAGTTTACTGAGTCATAGGAAATTCAAATAGTCTGAGGTCTGAGCAGAGTTGAGCAGATTTAAATTATTTGATTAAAATAATGAATTTAATGGAGTAATTTAATTATCAAAAGTATATAAATATATATAAATAACATTTTTTATATTTTGCTAAATCAACAAAACAAATACACAAAAGAAGTGCCCTTCAAATATTGCCAATTAAACAAAACCACCATAAACAGTAACAATATAACAAAATGCTGAAACTGTTTTAACTTTTAAAATACATCTTGAAACAGTTAAAATATAAAAATAAGGTGCACTATAAAAGTTAGAAATTAGACGTAATACTAATAATAGTAATAATACGTACTATGCTTGTTTTATTGTTAATCACATAAAACAGTTATTGGTAAGATATAGAAAAACCGTCTACTACGTTGTACAAGGACAAAGTCGGTATGTTTTAAATAGTTTGGTAGGAATTTAAATTTACAAGCGGTGATCACACTGATTCTAGAACACACTCTGCACACTCGTGGATCTATAAATTAACATATTATAGTGCACGTGCATTTTCATAAACTACCATAAATAAAGAAAAATCTATTTTTATTAACCCTGAGTCTGTCTTCAAATACTCAGTACTACAGTCATTCAAATAGTTTGTTAGCTTTTGGTGTTTTTATTTAAAAAAATATTGTAAAGTGGGAGTCGGAGTCGGGTAATTTATACAAACTCCGACTCCGACTCCGACTCCACCCAAAAAGTTTCGACTCCTCGACTCCGCTCCCGACTCCGACTCCGACTCTATAATCCGTTCACGACCTTTTTGGGACAGAGTTGGCTATGATTTTTTCTTTTCATGTTGGACTAACTGATTCGGTGATGTAGCGGATGCAACTATTTTTTTCTGTCAGTGTCTGTTCGACATTTTGTTGCCACCACATTGCCAGATTTATTATTTTAATATTCGTAAGAAAATAAATGCTTTTATCATGTGTGTAAAAATAATTTTAATTTCCCCCAAAGGAAAAGTCAAAATGCCCAATATAATTTTGCTACAACAAAAAATTTCCATTAAAAGATGCTACTTCCAATTTAAAAAGGACAGACCAGATCTAAAAGAACACGAGTCGATGTCGAGACTAGAGAGAGATCCGGCAACAATGTACGTATTCAGAAAATATAACCTTAAACTGAAAACAACCTAACCTAACACAAAAAGTGTCAATTTCCATTAGGGAGTTTAGTTGCCACAGAGGTACTGCCAACAAAATTACTAGATGGTCATAGCCTCACCTGACCCAAAAAGATCGTGAACGGCTTATACAGCCCTGATTGTCACAACATTAAAATATCTCTTAAAATGTGGACAGTAGTCGTTCACTTTTCAATGCTCCCCATGGTACCTAGAAGCGCTTATTCATTATGGAAAAAAACTATACATGACTCATGGTGTGTAATTAATTCTGCAGCTACCAATCTGTCCACAATACCTGCTTTTGTATTTACAACTGCCTATTTAATGCTTATAATGTCTCCTTTGGTAAGTAGAATGACTATATTATCTAATTCCAGCATTTGTATTTGATTTTCAGTGCCTCTTTGCCTGTCTATTGTTAAGTGTTTTTGGAATTCCGGTCTTTACTTATGATTAACGTTTTCTTAATGCGTTTAAGATTTAGTTAATTTTCCGAGAAATGAAATTATTATAGTATACTACCACCACCTATTTTTGTTTGGTTTCTTTATTTTTACGGTTTCACATATTTATGAAATAATATAATTTCTATTAAATACTTAAAAATAACTAAATAAATCAAGTATCATAAAGACTGCACTTGTCACGTCTCAACATTAACAGTAAGTGTATGATATCAACTCTTTCTGTGTTTCATTCAGATTATCAGTTTCCAGGTTGGTTACAAACACTGTGGCAGAAATAACACATTTTCATTATAAACTACTAGCAAACTGTCCTTTCTTTGTACGGACATCAAACTAATTCTGAATTTTAAATCAATTTTATAGTGCTCCCCTCCCCCCCTGATTCTATACATTAAACCAAAAACAACCCTGTAAAACAATATTGTAGGTAAGAAAGAAATAATATTCTTCCCAAAAAATTTCTCCATACTCTTTTCTGCTTCACGTACCCCCTAGAAGTGTGGATGTAATTGTCGTTCCTTTTGTATAGTTGCAGCATTAGCAATCAGAATACAATAAAAAAAAATCTGGTGTGATACACACGCACACAAGTTCCTTTTACAGTGATCTTATAATTAGCCAAAACATTTATTTTTAATTTTCAACAATTTCTTAAAAATTTTCAAAAATTACAAATTCTACAGAAACCGTAAAAAATAGAGTTAGTTGAAAAGACAAAGCTTTTCTAAATTCGAATTCAAAAATGTAATAATATACGGAGTGTTCTATTTAAAATTTAAATTAATAAAAAAGAAACCCATTTTCGAGGTATTCAACTGGAAAATCATCTATCTCACATCAATGCACTTTAAAAATGTAATAAAACTGTAACGTTTGAAAAACATCATTAGAGCCGTTTTGAAAAAATCGAAAAAAGCTGAAAATTACAAGAGTAAACACCATACTTCCGGTTATGCGATTTTCTTCAAAAGCTTGCTGTCGCATCTAGATAGTAAACAAAACTTATATATAAAGTTTCAACGCATACTTCTTTTCGTTTTTTCCTATGTGAATCTTTTTATGTTTACAAGCAGAATTGGCCAGAATTAGAAATGTGTGTAACCCCTTCAGTCCTAAATACTTAATCATTTCTGGACTTATCTTGTCATGTCCAGAGGCTTTACTAACTTTTAAGTTAAGTGCTGTTTCCAACGGGCCATGATCTCCGTGTCGTTAGTTAGTAATTTTCCCGTTTTATCTTCAATGACATTCAGAAGGAATGTTTTGTCTTTTCTGAAATTCTTAGTTGTGTTCCTTTTTCCCTCAAACTCTTCCAAACTTTGTTTCTTAGCATTACTCACCATTTTGTTTACTTTTATTCAATGTTGTTTATAAAGCTCATAGTCTTCACTGCATTTTGTTGTGAGGTAGCTGTGCCATAACTGTTTCTTTATCTTCAACTTTGATGGAATGTTACTTGATTACCAAGCCGTTTGTTTTGTATTTGTCTTAGTATGGTTTTTACACCACATACCTTTTCTGCTGCCGATATTTTCCTTTAATTTTTGCCAAATAGCTTCTGTTTTATCATCATATTTAACCCAGTCAACTTCGGACACTTCTATTTCTAAAAGGACTTGGTAGCTAAGTTGTACTTCTTCATATTTCAGTCTGCGAGACTGGATTGTTGTTACTGGTTTTATGCTTTTACCGCCCTGTATATGTATGTATTGATGAGATATGAGTGAATTTAAAAAAACCGAATTATCTACTAGGGGCTAGTTTTACAAACCAAAGATAAATTTATCCGGGAAATAAATACTCTAGAACGATTGCTGTAACAAAGAAAACTATGATAATTATACCTCGGATAGCTTATTCTGGGTATATACTTGCATTGTAGAACCGGCCCTAAACCATCTATTATTTTGCTATAAGACATGTGGGCCGTAGAAAATATCCAATGAAAAGCTAAAGACGGTTAAGCAATGAAAAATTAAGTTACGGCCCTTCAAAATTTCTAAAAATTACGTGTCACAGCAAAGTAACCCAATAACGGGTAGCGAAAAAAAAGTCACAGGAAAAAAGTCACAGAATTAAAGTCCCCGGAAAAAATCACTCGGAAAAAATGTTGTTTGTTTGTAATGGACAAGGTCTAGGCATGCGGAGTACCAG
The DNA here is from genome assembly GCA_940337035.1 of Agriotes lineatus. Classification (NCBI taxonomy): domain Eukaryota; kingdom Metazoa; phylum Arthropoda; class Insecta; order Coleoptera; family Elateridae; genus Agriotes; species Agriotes lineatus. The sequence continues at coordinate 21,676 of CALNHX010006868.1, forward strand.
GTACCTTAGACACCGACTGCTTTGGTCACATGGTCAAAGTCCTACTTAGAATTTTGCGGAGACTAAGGAGTTCCAACCCTAGCAAGGAATCTTTTACATGCTACACATCGTAGTAACATGGGACCCATGGCTTTACATCACTTCCGAATGATGGCATTCTGTCACCAGAAAGAAAGTCGCCGAAAAAAAGATTCTCGGAAAAAACCACCCGGAAAAAAGGTCACCGGAAAGAAAGTCACCGGAAACAAAACCACTGGAGAAAAAATTGTCGATACACACAAGAAACACTGTCGCCGTATTTATTATTTTAAAAAAATACCCTTATAGCGCCTCACTGCTCTTAAATCACGTATTAAACAACAAAATGAAACACCACACTTACTGAACACTCGTATAATAAAAAAAATGAAACAAAACAATATAATAAATTGGTAACTTTAATGAACTGCGTAAGCTGAAATGCGTGCAAGTCTGTTCACACACGGTGGCTGACTGCCCCAGATTTTAGGGGTGCGAGTTTCTGCGCAGATCCGGCTTAAAATGACCCCCTGCGTTACAGTCCCCTCCTCTGGATCAAACAGACGTCACGGCTTTGTGTCCAGGATTTTTTTGTTTTTTCAGCTTCCTAGGACGACCCCTTTTCCTAAGGGGTACCACGGGTTCAGGAATGTCCTTATTTCCCAGGTGGTATGGTGTTAGATCTGATGCATGGTATTTTCCTAGGGAAACATCTTGATTCGCACGATGGGCAATCTCGTAGGTGGTTGGACTAACGACTTTAATTATGATATGTGGCCCATCACGACGAGGTCCCTGTTTTGAAGTAGTTCCTTTGGCTGCATTGCTGAGTAGATGCGACTTGACCAGCACCAAATCTCCTGCTTCGAATGGCGGAGAATCTCTCCGTGCCTTGTCAGCTTGTCGCTTCCGTAGGTGTTGAGCATGCTCATTGGACTCATCTGCTTCAGATAGAGTGTTCGTATTCATGCCATGCTCTGCAAAAGGGGTTGCCTCCCCCCCTTGATTAAAGGTACTTTTGTACTTAAAATGTAGCTGATTGAGTCGGGTCCTCTCATCAGATGCCAGATTAACTAGTTCATCTTCACGCAGCTAAAGTTCGGTTTTCGATTTTAGATCAACGATCGCACGTGGTGTTTCAGGGACACTTGAAACAGAATCTACGATTTCTTGCTTCGAGTTCTCTTCTTCGACCACAACTTGGGGCGACTTTGACACCCCTTCCTCTAGCACAATGATGTCCTCTGCGAATTCGAACTCCCTCTTTGGATCATCTGCAAAGCTCCAGGTGTACTGGCCGAAGTTGATGACAATCCCAGCGTTTTTCAGGAAGTCCATGCCTAACAGGGTACGATTATTTTCCAACTTAGGCAGAATCATAAGATCTGTTGATATAGATCTACCTGCAACTTCCAATTGCACCTGAGCTATCAATATATCCTCTTCTCTGGCAATTCCATCCGCATAGGCGATCGTAACTCGTGATGGCGAGAAAGGATGATTAACCGATTTTAAATAATCGTACACCCGTCTTCCTGCAATGCTGGCTTGAGCACCTGAGTCTGCATAGGCGATTCCTTCCCGATCGAGCAATTTAATTGACAGTAGAGGTTTAGTGCACGGATTTGTAAAGACGCACGCTTCCATAATAGTTGTGAAATTCAACATGGTAGCGGAATTGGCACTTGTTCCTCGTGGTTGCTCTGGATTGCAGTTTGGGCAATTGGCACGCACTTTACCGATGGCTCCACACCCGTAGCATTTAACTGACTGCTGCGCAGGTGGAGTTATTATCTCTTGTTGATCGTCTCTTGGATGTTTGCGTTCACGAATTTTGCAATCGTCAAACGAATGTCCGAAATTGCGACAATAATCGCATCGCGGGCGCTCTTTCCTAGGTTTTGACGCACTTGGTTGCGGAAACCGCGGATATTCACTTTGCTGAATTTCCTGTAAGGCTTGTTCAGCTTCGCGCGCAAGTTTAAGCAGGTCATCGTAAGTCTTAACATTTCTTCGCAAAATCCGCTTCCGAATTCGGCGATGTAGAAGACCAAATAGCATATCAATTTGAATTGTCTCACTCGGTACATTTTCTAAGTGAGAAAACATAGCCCTCGCATTACTGACGAAAATATCAGTCGATGTTTTGTCGTCCTGCTCATTTGCAAACAATTCGCGATATATTTGATACGCGGGTTTTCGCGGCCCGAAAGAATTTCTCATTGCTGTTTCAGCATCTGCCCAATTTGTCACCGAAGATTTGATTCCTTGCCACCAAGTTCCAGCAGAACCTGCAAGCAGCATTGATAAGCCACGCACCGCGTTTTCATCCGACACGTTTAAACACTCGCGATATGTATTCACCGAGTCAAGAAACGCGGCAATGTCTTCACCTTTGTTTCCCACAAACCGCGATGTGCATTTCGCGAAACTCCCTTTTGCTGTTGAAAGTTCCGGCGTAGCAGGTTGCGATCGCAGGATTTGCTGAAAATCATATTGGATTTGGCGTAATTGTTCATTTGTCTGAGCTTGTATTCCACTGAGCAATTGCTGTAGTTGATCTGTAGACATCTGAATTACCGAGGGGCTTGTGGAAACCATTGCTATTGTTTTCAGAGCAGGTGCTTGTTCAATTTTTGAATCCGCGCTCTGTTTTAATAGCCTCTGACTTTGACGACGCTTTCGCGGCATTCACAAAAAATGCGTGCGACGAATTTCTTATAGCCGAGAAACCACAAAACGATAGCAAGTGTCTTTGATTCCGCGCCGCGGCAGAGAACAGATCTTTGAGACGCGGTCCGACGCCGTTTTCGAAATGTCTTTTAATTGAAGACGCGGCGCGACGCCGTTGTCGAATGTCTATATTTCTGTTTTCGCACACTAATTAAAGCGGCTGCAGAAATTTAAATACGCACCGCAGCAAAAGAATAAGGCTTACCTCGAAGTTGCAAATACTTGATTTTGTATTTGTACAAACCAACTGTGGTGCGAGGTTCCTTGCTTAAGCTGTGTTTTTTTGGGGTGCCGGTCGGCTATGGAGAGTAGTCATTAATCACCGTGGTTGCAGCGAAAACCAAAGAAGTGCCGCCGACTTGGGGATCCAAGATCGTTAGCAGATGTCGAATATTGGGAAGCGACGCTTTGGCATTCGTTGTTAACTTGTACAGAAAACTCCTGATTTTCTGTTTTTTGCAATTTCACTCACGTATTTAGTTCACTGCTCAATGTTTTGAATATTTCCACATACACACAATACAGTTTATTGTTCTCACTGGATTTAAAAACTGCTCGTACACTAATTAATTAAATTTTCGACTCCACGTTTGGGCTGCCAGATATAGCGCCTCACTGCTCTTAAATCACGTATTAAACAACAAAATGAAACACCACACTTACTGAACACTCGTATAATAAAAAAAAATGAAACAAAACAATATAATAAATTGGTAACTTTAATGAACTGCGTAAGCTGAAATGCGTGCAAGTCTGTTCACACACGGTGGCTGACTGCCCCAGATTTTAGGGGTGCGAGTTTCTGCGCAGATCCGGCTTAAAATGACCCCCTGCGTTACACCCTTACATTTTTACTTCCCTCGACTAAAAGACCAAGGAAGTATTGTAATCGCGAAAACGCGATCTCCGAGATTTCTTCAGATCTTCACGTTTCAGGGTCCCTGGATGATGAAAAACATGTTTTTTCAATTCCGCCGTCTGCCTGTTGGCCATACAGCTTTAAACTATTTGTTAGAGGAAGACGATATTTTGCATCTCATAAGCAAAATGAAGCAAGAACTGGCCGTAGATACTATAAATATATTGCATAATGAAGCTGGTATACCAACTACCAGGAAAAGGCTTCGGCAATATGAGTATTTACAATCCAGGTTAGAATCTCTGTGCCAGGACTACGCCCAAGGAACCCAAAATATTCCCGATTTTTTAAGCGCCTTAAGCCACAATATTCGCCAGAGAATAAATTTAGATAAATAATTGTTTTCTTAATTTTATTACTTACAGTATTGTATGTATAGTCAGTAGTAATACTATAAGTACTTCAATATTATCTGGTTATATGTCGAGAACTTGTTGCACAATAATAAATGAGTGTCAGTTTGACAGGTTAAATAGTCCGACCGCGTCAGCGGGATGATTATTCTGTCAAACTGACACGATTTGTTATTGTGCAGGAAGTTTGAGACGTATAACCTGTTCGAAGTAAGCATTGTATTCGATTTGATTATTTTTTGAGTAAATTTCAATATTAGGAACAAATATTTTATTGGTAGCTCGATGTGTTCGTGTTAACCTAGCTTAAAGTCATCTCCATGAAAACAACACCTAGTTGACAAAAGTTATGGATTGCGTCGCCTAGTGAAGTTACTCGAGTATAATCGATTTTGTATAATCGAAACTATACAAGATAACTTAACTAAATCCAGCCTTCTGATTGGTTGATATCGCTACGACAAAAATAATCAACAGTAATATCCCAAGTGCATTAAAATAGCCGATTAAATTTTGACGTTTTCTGTCAGAATGTTTTGCTAAGAAATATGTTACGTAAATTTGCCGCTCAACAAGAATCCCGAGTTTGTAGCACGAGGAATTTTGGGGCGGAAAATTTACGAGATATATTTCTTCAGAGCAAAACATTCTGACAGAAAATCGTCAAAATTTATTCAGGCTAGTTTACATGCACGCGGGATCTTCGGAGTGATTATTTTCTGAATAAATAGATAAAATTCGGTTGGTGAAGCACTTTTAATAATCATGTTAAAATTATGCACAAGCGATTAAATTTTGACACATATTTAACCGCGGTTAAATTTTGACGTTTGAATTTTTGTCATTGTTAAACTGACAGAAGCCATAGTGATTACGCATTATTATGGATACTAGCTGAAACCCGCGGCATATGCCGCATTTAAAATGTAGGACGAATTTAATAACTTTTGTTGCACTAAAGAAAGTTTTAAAAGCACGCTAGAGAATGGCAATAAGGAAAAGTTCCAAAAAATATATTTTCAAATGGAAAGTTTCTGGAAAGGAAACACTCGCCTCTGGAAAGCGTTTTATGGACATTCTTGGATAGCCTCCAGGCAACTGTCTTTCATATTGGATACTGCCAATACTGCTGAATTGAATAGTGTCTTCTTTTTCTGTTCATTATTAAATGGTAAATGGTACAGTACACGCAAGCATGAAAGATAAGCGATACAATGTTCAGGTAAGATACATTTTAGCTTAAAAAGTATAATTATTTAAAATACTGATTGCTGCTTCAGATGGATTCTAAGCAGTAACGAATACTAAGTATATATTTTTACTTTGTAGATCTTCCTCGATGAAGACAAAAACATAACCTCAACTTCTTGCACATGTCCTCGTGGACAAGTTTCATGTCATCATGTTGCTGCACTGGCACTATTTGCCCATTACAATACATCAGTTACAGACCAGTCATGTAGCTGGTCAGTGCCTAAACAATCCAAAGCACTTGATGAAAACGTGAGAACAATCGATGAATTGTTTTTGCCGTCTAAGGAATATCGAGCTTCAAAGAGAAGTGTTACCAAGGAAGAGATCGAAACGCTTAGAGAAAAATTTGATTCGTTTGGAGGGGTGGTAGGATTCAGTTGGCTTCTAGCACCTAGACTTACTGCACAGGAAGATATTATTGTTCCGCAGATTAGTTATATAATTTTCGTCGCAGAATATCAAAATATATCTGAAAAAATTAGTTATTTTGAACAAAAAGTGAATGTTTCTCCTAAGCAATAACTATATTTGAGTAAACCATAGGGCAGTAAAAAAATCCCTTGTGGTTAATTATTCGCAGGTTTCGTTTAACAGCCAGTTCGTTCGGTACGGTGCTAGCAGCTTGCAAAAGAAATCGGTACCCTGCATCGCTTATCAAAAAACTACCAGGTTTGCTTTGCAAAATATTTTTCACATTTTTTCATAAAGTTCGCTTATTATGCAGGCACATATAACTTAGATGGAGTATAGGCCATTCGGTGGGGGCGAGAACATGAAAATAATGCAATAGAAGCATTTGGGGCAGCAACTGGACTTCCTGTGACATCTGCTGGACTATGGCTCCATCAGTGTGGATACCTTGGGGCCACCCCAGATGGCCTTGTAGACGAAGAAGAGCTTGTGGAAGTTAAATATCCATTTAAATATCGCAATTCCAACTTGATGGAATCATTGCACATGATAAAGGCTATATTTGTTCTTACGATAAGGTACTGCAACAGTTTGTGGTAAATGAAAACCATGAATATTTACACCAAATACATAAAAAGAAATAGTATCTAGTTATCTGGACTCCTCAAGTCATAGCAATAATTCCAGTTACAAAAAAAGAAGAATGGACAGAAAATATAGAAATTTTGAAGAATTTTTATCATACAAAATGCCTTTCATCTCTACTGAATGTCGAAATTAAATAAATGTGTAACTATGTTGTGAGTAAAATAGCATACATACCTCGTGAGAAGGCTTATTCCAACTTCGCGCTTTTAGCTGACCTCCCCTATATGGAGCTCATCCCAGCGCGGGAAGCAATCACGGAAACAAACTGTGCACATCATCAAATATTTAGTTATTAATTTAAAGTTACTGTTTGATGACGTGCACCGTTTGGTTCCGTGATTTACCTATAGTTAATCATATTTATTGTAACTATAGGTAAATCACGGAATCAAACGGTAACTTTAAATTAATAACAAACTATTTGATGACGTTCACCGTTTGTTTCCGTGATATTGCTGTACTATTAATAAGAAATTTTTTATTAGATAGCAGTTAGAGCAATATTTTTGTAAATACTTTTATTTATTAAGTTAAGTTCTGTAATTAACAAAACGAATATTTGAGTAAACATAAACTAACATATAGTAATGTACAACTATACAATAATAAAAAAATGTCTTATTTAAATAAATAAGCAGTTGTTAATTAACACTCTTATTTCTATTTTTACTGTTCGCCTTCAAAATATGTTTCAACTTCCTTTATTGGTGGAAATTGGTTAGTGCGCCACACACTTTCCAGATTTTGGTTGCCGAGTTCATTAAATTTTGGGGTATTAGATTTAGTATTTTGTATGCCTTAATACGACGAATTGCTCTTTCCACATGAATTCTAGCACGAGCAATATTTTTGGTTTGTATTACCCGAGAAGGAGCAAACTGTGGTTGGCACAAAAATGGTGGAATATTTAGAGAAACACCTGCCGCTAAAATGTCGCCAATGAGAAATCCCTTATCTGCAATTATCAAATCTCCTGGTTCAAAAATAGTAAGTACTCCACAGTTCTGCACAATTTTCTTATCAGAAGTGGAACCAGGATACAATAAACTCAAGTAAATCACAACTCCATTTGGTGCAACTCCCACAAGACCTTTTAAAGTGTTACGGTGCTTGTAATGGCTATGTCGCTTTTTGCTTTTCAAGCAAACATGGAATTTCAGAAAAAATTTCGGTGCGATCTAATACCATTCTTGTGATCGGAAAGAAAGCAAAACAATTAGGTAAACATGCTTGATTATCTTTAACAGATGGTACAGATGACATTAAACTGGAAAATATTACTTCGCGTAAGAAATTTAACCAAGTTAAAAAAATATTAGTAACTGTTGCAGTGCTACAGTTAAAGCGCTGAGCTAAATCTTTATGTGGGGGATTCTGGCGCAGATTATATAACGTTAAAAATAATTGATCGATGGCAGAAATACGTTCCACGTTCCATTCTAAATAATAATTTTTATCAATATTTTCCAACAAATTGAAAAGCGATAAAAAAATTTCTTTGTTGGGTAGTCCAGTATATAAGACAAAGTTAGTAATTAATAATAAGTACATAAGAATGCTATAAATTTTAACAAAAAATGCTCATTCTATTTATGGTAGTTTCTACACTTGAGCCAAGTTACGAAGGCAAGCGACGTAAACAAAGATTCTGACAGTTCCCGGTGCATGATAAACCAGTTTCACCCCGGTGCGCATTTTACGTAAACTTCCGTCGCATGTTGCCGTAAAAGAAATTACCGCACAACAAAACAACGTAATGATTATTACACACAACTGTTACATGACTCATATCATCCAATGACAACCATGCATTTTTTGAAAATCAACCAATCCCGAACTGATTACTTGATAAGCTTCCCTAGTGCTAATTATCAACCCCGTAGATGGTGGCATAATTAGAAATGGAAATGCAAGAAACACGCAATTTGAGTTTGTTGGCATTATTAGATCAATTTTAAATCATAATTCGTATATGTGTTTTGTGTAATAATCTTCAAAATATAAACGCGGGGGACACAGTTACATATAATTTTGCCCGTGCCAAGAGTGATCGTGCTGGTTGAAAACTGCCCTCGGAACAGTTTTCATTGCAACCAGCACTCGACCCTTGCCGTGTGCAAAATTATCGGTAAGTATGTCTCGCCCTTGTTATATTACTATTGATAATACTTGTCGCTTCGTTCGTAGAACAACATATACGACTGTTAAAAATTAAAAAAAATTCCACAACCGAGAATAGAAATCAGTTTCTAGGTTACAAAAATTGTGACAGAAAGAACACATTTTCTCTATACGGAGGAAATGGGCAATATGAAAATGTCTGTTGTCATGGTATTCATAAAATAACACAATCGGCAATTAGAGTAACAGCCAAGGAGGAGCGTGTAACAGGAAATATGGTGAAAGTAGGATACCAGTAATGTCATCAGAAAATACTATAAATAATCGGACTCGGTAAATGGTAACATAAAATAAATAACTCCCTTCGGCGATTTCATGTTACGTATTCAGTCTCTTGCAACATTTGTCTGCCCTGGGCCCAAGTGGTTTTGGATTTCCTCGTGGTTTCAGTTGGTCAAACTGAGCTGGCACGAATACTGGCTCAACTTTCGGTTCTTCTGCTCCAGGAAGCGCCTAAACAAAAATTAATATTAGAACTGCAGCACTGTATTTATTTTAATTCGTACCTGGGTTACAAAATGGTGCAATGTCATTAAAATATTGCAATTATCTTCCTCACAATTGGAACCAACGGAGTGCTTTGAAACCAGATTATTCACAAGCCATCCTGGACGCATATACGTAATCTGCAGACGCATAAGGTATTATGACAACTGTTCGGCCACAATCGGTAATTGATTAATATGGAGCCAATGAAAGTTTAAGTAAAGTGCAGACACAGAGAGGTATTAGACGTCTGCAGTTTACTTAGTGGTTTCGCTTTGAGTTGCTATATCGTATTAAATGTCGTCTAAAATTACTATAAATTATTGAAATATAGAAAGTATGCTCCCAGAACGCTAGGAGTACAATTTGTAAACGACACAGCTGTTTGATTAAATCTAACTACCAAAGATGAAGTTTAGGTTAGCTTCGCATGTTTATCTTTCGACCAACCGACCGAAAAAACAGACCGAAAGAATGCCGGTAGATATACAAACTGTATCTAACCAAATTTAGCGCTTACAAAATGTAATTTTTCGAAAACAGTTAAAAGAATCTGGTCTGATACACGCACACAACTTCCTTTTACAGTGATTTTATAATTAACCATAAATTTGATTTTTAATTTTTAAGCATTTGTCAAAAATTACAAATTTTACAGAAACCGTACAAAATAGAGCGTTAGTTGAAGAGACAAATTTTCTCTAAAATTCTCTGCTGAATTAAAAATGTAATAATATAGCGGGCGTTCTATTTAAAATATGAATTAATAAAAAAAGAAAAAGAAACAAAAGAAACCTATTTTAGAGGTATTCAACTGGAAAATCACCTATCTCACATCAATACACATTAAAAATGTAGTAAAAATGCTTGACAAAATCGTTAGAGCCGTTTTTTTTAAATCGAAAGAAAACTGAAAAATCACAAGAGTAAAAACACCATACTTCCGGTTATGCGATTTTATTCAAAAACTTTCTGTCGCATCTAGATAATACACAAAACTTATATATGAAGTTTCAACGTCATACCTCTTTTCGTTTTTGAGATATTCTGTTCACACACAGACTCACACACACAGACAGACAGACCAATGAACAAAAACATGTTTTTTGGGTTCAGGGGACTCTAAAACGTGAAGATATGTTGAAAACTCAATTTCGAATTATTGTAAAAGGTGACATTTTTATTTTATTTTTAGTGGATGAAGTGATTCATTTTCGTATACACAACAGGACGCAAACTACTTTTACGTTCTAAAACGCGTCCAGCGACGTTTGAATTAATTTAGTGAATAAAATGGATCAGGATATTTACCAATTTATTATTTCAACTTAAACAGTTAGTTTTCACCCTATAATTATACTAAAGTTAATTAATTACTATATGTAATTACATTGAATTCCAATGTTAAAATGACATAAATTTTATAATTATTATTCATATTCTATCAAATAAATTCATGTTGACAGTTCTATAATTTTTATTTCAATTTTGCTTAATATTAATTCAATTTTCGCAAACATTTTATTTGTATCTCGTGTTTTTTTTTATCGAAAAATCATAAAGAAAGGATCACTTTTTTAACAAAAAAATTGTAAAGAAAGTAACACGTTTTTAACTATTTTATTGAAATTGCGAATTGTCTATTTGACAGTTATAAATGTTGAAGTCTTTTTCGACCAAATTTCGAGTAACAAGGGATCACTATGCAAAAAATAACGTTAGCAACACATATGAAACAACTTTTTTTACTCATTTGTAGTTGTTTCTGAATGACTACATGTATTCACATTTTCCGATGGCGATTCCACACGTGTGTTACATACTATTTTTCCTGCGACAGTTTCGCATTCTACAACAAATTTAATCTTTTAATTTGACATTCGTTAAAAAGTTGTCGGTTTTAACCAGTCATAGTATGATTCTTACATGAGCGTGCAAAAAGTGAGTACTTTCTGCACTGTCGTAGAAGTAGCATATTATTATACTAGTTTAATAAGAGGGCTGATTGTAGCACGAGTGGGTTTGGGGCATGAGTGCGCAACGAGGAGTGCTCAAATAGAGATGCAATGAATTTTATTCAACGACGATAATACACTAATTTTATACTTTCAACAAAAATAATCAAAAACTTTTAATTTTGACATTTCCTAAATATGACAATCTGTCAGTTGTCTGAAATAACGTTTTTCATATGAAAACAACAATACAGAAACAGTGTTTTGATGGACTCCATTACAGCGGCGTTATAATAACCACATTAAAACATTAATATACGTAAATAATATCTGTATTTTTCGTTAAAAGTTAAAAGTATTGTTTTTTTTCGTAGGATGAAGATTTGTTCACGAGCAGCGTCATGATAATTTTACGAGCGAAAAATGATATCTCAAAAAGTAAATGTTATTTTTTCTACGAATATTAAAATAGTTATTTACTATACAAGTGGGATAACAGCATCATTAATATACGTGTGTGTAAGTTACAAACGAGTGCGTAGCACGAGTTATGTAAGTACACAAGTATATTAATGATGCATTATCACACATGTATTGTACAAAATTTTATCTACGACTGCCTAAAATTGAGAAAAGTGCATTAAGAGAAATGTCAGATCTGTCATTTTCAAAAATATTTTAGTAGGCAAATGTCATTATGGCATTCATTTGACACTATTTCAGTTACGTAATGAAGTCATTACACAACTCAGTTGCGTGTGTGTAATGAGCTTCATTACCTAACTGAAATAGTGTCAAATGAGTGACGTAATGCGTTACTTATCCCACTAGAGTAGATAAAATAAATTTACATTATGTATTGCAAAAACTACAAATGAATTTAGAATCTGGCCGTTTTTGGTTTACTTATTGTAGCCGTAATAAACAAAATAGCCACCATTCTTGCGAGCAAACAATTGGTTATTTATTAATTTCCATAGCAACGTGCACTTTCATCTGTAGAGTGAAACAAAGAGCTAGGTACTTTATAAGCGCTAAACTATCTAATAAAGCTCTATTTTATAGCGCAGTAATTTTTTTCATAAAACTATTCCTCTCGTAAAAACAATCACTTTTTGTACAACTGTCATTAAAAATTACATTTTTATTCCAGGTGACTACACTTATACAGTGTGGTCCATTAAGTGTGCAACAAATGAGAATTTTTTTTATTATTTGTAAAACCGAAATTTAAATACCGCCAAAAGTTAGTGCATGTTCGATAACCATATCAGATGCCCTTAGAATGGCTTCAAGTCAAACAATATACAGGGCAGGACAAAAAATATGAAATTCGTTCAAGAACAAAGTTACCTTATTTCAAAAAATATAGCTAAATTTTATTGAGAAAAGTTGTTTAGAATTAAAAGTTATGCTCAAATACAAAGTCACGGCCTCCTATTCGAATTTTGATTCTTCTTTGGAAAATTTTGTATTACCCCCGTATGGTACATATTTTTATTATTTTGATTTTATATGTATTTAAAGTAGCCACAACCACATCCCTTTTAAATAACTTTTAGCAACTTGAAGCGTATTTGTAAAATTTACTTGGATTTATATTTTTTTAGGTAAGCGTCCACTTCATGTTTGTTGCAACGATATTTAACGGGACTTTAGAATTTCGCAAATATTCTTTTTAACAAGACAAATGCTTTACTAATAATAATTTATATATGAAAAACTCTTAATAAAATCAGAATAATAAAAATATGTATAATACGGGGATAATACAAAATTTTACAAAAAAAAAATCAAAATTCGAATAGGAGGCCGTGACTTTGTATTTGAGCATAACTTTTGATTCTAAACAACTTTTCTCAATAAAATTTTGCTATATTTTTTGAAATAAGGTAACTTTATTCTTGAACGAATTACATATTTTTTGTCCTGCCCTGTATATTGTTTGACTTGAAGCCATTCTAAGGGCATCTGATATGGTTATCGAACATGCACTAACTTTTGGCGGTATTTAAATTTCGGTTTTACAACTAATAAAAAAATGTCCCATTTGTTGCACACTTAATGGACCACACTGTATATGTCAAAATTAATTTATGAGAGAGCACCTTAAAAGTACACACTTTTAACACGTTAAAAATACTTAGTAAACCAATATTTGTCAGATAACTAAGGAAAATCAATAACTTTCAGTTGTTTGGCAGCTCGATATTTTGAAAAAAATCTAGTAAGGCTTTCTATATTCTAATCAAATGTCAAAATTAACATGAATATTTTGAAAAATGTCTACAACTGCTTTCTATATTATAATCAAATTAATAAAAGTTACATTTAGTCAGAAAAAATGATCTTGCTGATTTTTAACGACAGTTGTACAATAGTATATTGTACAACTAATTATTAAACTAATACTTCTTCCACGAATTTGAAGTTTTATTAACGAGGGCGAAGCATAATTATCGCTGGTAACTCGAAATTTGGCCGAAAAGCGGTCATATTACAAACGTGCAGTAACGTGAGAAAATTCTTATATCAAAATTAATTAATAGAATCTAATTACATCTGACCAAATATCTCTCGTTTAATCGGAATAAACCGAACATTTCAAGAGAAAATACTATACTAATAATAATAGTCTGTATTTATCAACTCAAGATACAATAAATACGAAATAATAGTGGTCACGGTGCTTGCGTAAAGTGCAGACGCATTATAATGCAACACGTCTGCAGTTTACTTCTGTTCTGATTGGCCGTACGACTTTGGAAAAAACGATGTGATGGGTTATACCTTATGCGTCTGCAGATTACGTATATGCATCCTGGACGCAGTACATTTTGTCAAAGAACACAAGGGCTCTTTGCCAAAATTCTGGACGCACTGATTTCTCTGCTTTGACATCTACAGCCCACAGCAGTTTTTAATTGTTTCCCATGTTTATTGAAAGGCAAACTACCGTTCACACTGGGGAACAAATTGCCCATAAAATGAAAGAATTCTGCAGTGTCTGTAGCCCGGCTCTCCATTTTGATGGCCCCATTTTGGGCAGCGTATTCTAAACAACTTTCGGTTCTTCTGCTTCAGGAAGCGCCTAAACAAAAATTAATATTAGAACTGCAGCACTGTATTTATTTTAATTCGTACCTGGGTTACAAAATGGTGCAATGTCATTAAAATATTGCAATTATCTTCCTCACAATTGGAACAAGGGCTTTTTGCCAAAATTCTGTACGCACTGATTTCTCTGCTTTGGTAGCCATGACAGTTTCACTTGGCAGGAGGGAGATTTCGTACCGTGAAACAAACCGATCGGCATCGGCACCACTCGGATCAGAATATGCAGGGTTGCCAGGCTGAATGCATGCGCGTTTTCACGTGTTACGTCCTAACGATTAAAAATTTTTGTCTACCAATTCCGCTTTGCCTGGCTGATCTGCTAATTTATTTTTGAGAGTTTCGTCTAATAAATGAGAATGAAAATATACCAGAAATATTTTAAAAATATACTTTTGCAGAAACGGTTTCAGAATGTACCAGATTCGTAGAATTGTACCAGGTCTGGCAACGCTGCTAATATCAAGACCACGCCCACAATCGAACTACACATAGACCACGCGCATGCATGTTTGACCTTGGGAAGTGTTCTGCTTTATTATAGAGTTATGATTATGATGATTATGATTATGATGATGAAGGTTTGGTTGCTATTTGCCAATTTATTTGATGCGTAGCAATTTTTACTGTAGAATTTAGTTCAATAAAATACACACGTTTATGGAAAACAATAACCTTCCTTTATTTTAACTTTAAAGAAATAAACAAAAATACACACGTACACATTCGTTAATATTACACAAATGCCAATACAAAATACAAATACGTGAGACGATCGCGTTGATCTGGGACGACTGATGTCCAAAACTAGGCTACCCCAGTTTATATAACCACTGTTTGAATGGCAGGAGCCCCGTCCATTCTTCCTGATACAATAGCACCCTTCGCTCTATTGTGACAGACAAGTTTGGGATGCTACCTCCGATAATAAAATTGCATGGGCTTCTTTCATATTCAAGAATTTACAACTCTATTGTGTCCAAGGGTTGGTCATTGCTGTGGACATTTGGGTCACCAGGGTATTTACGTAACCCTTCTTTTTGTTATTGGGTGCTCCTACGGTTGTGACATCCTTCCTGCTGTTTTCCGAATTTATACTTTGACGTTTTTGACGAGTTAGTCCGCATTGTTTGATGGAGACACAAATCACCTTTGGGTTCTAGCACTTTTTGTTGGCATATGTCGCACTGACGTTTATAGATCATTCTTCACTCACGTTTTAGAAAGCACTGACGTTTACAAATTTGGAACTGCGCTTAATGTCAAGTTTCAGTTGATTTAGAATTGCACTTAGTGTCAAGTTTGGGTAGATTTATGACCATCCCTTGCACGACCGGCGTTTTTAAGTCAATTACCTTGGTACGCTACATGACCCCCTTGGCAGTGGATTAGTCCACGAGATTATGCAAACCGGAAGTAATCCGGAAAATTTACTCGCCGTCCACTTCTGGTGGTTGTAGCTTGATTGAATGTTCCGGCGTCAGTGTGCGTCGCGGTGCTGGTTGCGGGTTGCTCTTGGTTAGCTTCTGCTGCAAGGTAGGCGGGTTTTAGCCTGTCGATTGATATCGTCGCCGGCTTTCCACGGATTTCCACGCTGAAGGTCTTTGCTGCTCTAGAGATAACCAGGAATGGGCCATTGTAAGCAGCTTGCAGCGGCTTGCGCGTTGCATCGTTTCTGACGAACACATGTGTTGAGGTCGCGAGATCTTTGAAGACGAATGCTTTGCGCTGGCCATGATGCTGAGCTGCAGTCGGGCGTACCTTGTCAAAATGCTCTCTGAGCTGAGTTATGAAGTCGGCTGCATGTACATCCTCCGTAGCAGTGAAGAATTCTCCTGGTACGCGGATGTTCTCTCCGTAGACCATCTCGGCTGAGGTGGCGTTGAGATCTTCCTTGATAGCTGTGCGGATGCCGAGGAGAACTGCTGGCAAGTATTCTGCCCACCTGGTATCTGTGTGGCATTCAATTGCGGCTTTTAGCTGACGGTGAAAGCGTTCAATCATGCCGTTAGCTGCCGGATGGTATGCCGTAGTTTGCAGGTGTTGTGATCCCAAGAGGTTGGCTAATTCCTTGAATAGGTTGGAGGTAAATTGCCGGCCGCGGTCTGTCGTGATCCGCAGAGGCACACCAAACCTAGCTATCCAGTTGCTGAAGAAGGCTCTAGCCACGGTTTCAGCAGTGATGTCAGGAATTGGGATGGCTTCAGGCCATCTGGAGTATCGGTCGATACACGTCAGGCAGTATGTATTGCCTAGCGATGAAGGAAGTGGCCCAACCAGGTCCAGATGCACGTGCTCAAACCTGGAGGAAGGCGTGGTAAAGTTTCCCATGGGTGCTGCTACATGCCTGGTGATCTTCGAGCGCTGACATGGGACGCACGTCTTGCTCCATTGGCTGCAGTCCTTGCGTATGGAGGGCCATACAAACCTGGAGGAGACGAGTTGCGTCGTGGCTCGAATTCCGGGGTGAGAGAGGTTGTGGAGGGCATCGAACACTGAGCGTCGGAACTGCTTTGTGACAAAAGGGCGTAGTGTCCCCGTAGTCGAATCGCAGTAGACATCCGCATCCTGATCCGGGAAGTAGACCTTCTTCAAGGCTAGTACGGCCTCAGGGTGGAGGAATGTCTTCAGCTCGGCATCTGATTTTTGGGCTTTTTCCAGCTCTTTGTAATTAATTGGGCTGCCTGGAAAAGCTGCTGTACAACCTGCAACAGACACACGTGATAATGTATCCGCGGGAATGTTGTCGCTTCCAGCGACATGACGAATATCCGTCGTAAATTGTCCAATAAAGTCCAGGTGACGGAACTGTCTGGGCGAGGCGCGTTCTGGTTTTTGTTGGAACGCGTATACTAATGGCTTGTGGTCGGTGTAGAGCGTAAACTTTCGGCCTTCTACAAAGTAGCGGAAGCGCTTTACAGCCGAATAAGCTGCCAGTAGTTCACGATCGTAGGCGCTGTATTTTTTCTGAGCAGTGTTTAGCTTTTTCGAGAAAAATGCTAAGGGCTGCCATGCTCCGGCCACATGCTGCTGCAGAACTGCTCCCATGGCAACATCTGATGCATCCACCATAACTGACGTTGGGGCTGCAGGTGCTGGATGCGCCAGGAGGGTAGCGTTCGCCAGGGTTGTCTTGGAGCGGGAGAAAGCTTCTTCCGACTCGGGGTTCCACTGAATTTCTGAATTCGGTTTGGCTTTGGGCCCTTGCAAGTGCTTATTTAATGGAGCCAAGACTTCTGCTGCGTTAGGAAGGAACCTTCTGTAAAAGTTCAGCATTCCTAAGAAACGGCGCAGCTCTTTAATTGTCTTAGGCTGGGGCACTTGCTTTATAGCCTCGATGCGGTCTTCTGGGGGTTTAATTCCTTCGTGGGAAATAGAGTACCCAAGGAAGTTGACGCTCGTCTTGCCAAGGTTACACTTCGCCGAGTTGATCAGCACTCCGTATTCGCTTAGCCTGCTAAAGAGTTGGCTGAGATGCTCCAGGTGTTGTTCTTCAGATGTGGAAGCTACCAGCAGGTCGTCAATAAATGCGTAGCAAAAGTCGAGTCCTCTGGTAACCTCGTCTATAAAACGCTGGAACGTTTGGGCAGCATTCTTCAAGCCAAAACTCATAAAAGGAAATTCATACATTCCGAATGGAGTTGTAATTGCTGTTTTGCAAATATCGTCGCTGTGAACCGGGATTTGGTTAAAGGCTCTCACCAGATCGATTGTCGAGAAGACATTGCAACCAAAAAGGTTGTGAGCGAAATCTTCGATATGTGGAACAGGATAGCAATCAGGAAGAGTTCTTGCATTTAGTGCTCGATAATCCCCACAGGGTCGCCATCCACTGTCTTTCTTGGGTGCCAGGTGAAGTGCTGCAGACCAGTTACTCTTAGATGGGCGAGCTATGCCTTGATCGAGCATAAATTGGAACTCTTTCTTGGCTGCGTGTAACCTATCCGGTGGGAGTCTCCGAGGCCTGCATGTGACTGGAGGTCCAGCTGACGTTATTATTCGATGCGTCGTGGTGTGTTTAATTTCCTTGGGCAGCACAGACGGACGCGCGATGTCCGGGAATTTTGCTATCAGCTGGTGGAAAACCGAGTCGCCAGAAATTGTTTTTATTTGGGGCGATGAACACTCACGCACTACACCGATTGTCTTCAGCTGTGTTACATTGTCTATTAAGCGCTTATTTCTTATGTCAACAAGTAAACCGAAGTGGCTGAGAAAATCTGCGCCTATTATCGGCTTGTCGATGTCTGCGACGACAAATTTCCACAAAAATGTTCGCCTCAGCTTAAAATCTAAATTTAACACTACATGTCCATATGTATTAATTGTCGAGTTGTTTACCGCACTGAGTTCATAATCGGTTCGCGAGCGCGGGCCTTTTAAAAATGTTCTCGGCAATACACATAAATCCGCCCCTGTGTCAATAAGAAAAAGCCATTTCGTTGACACGTCTGTGAGAAATAAGCGGCGGTTGCTAGACAAGGAGTCAGTTGCCGCTATTAAGAGCTCCTTACTTCGTTTTTTGAATAATTGCACGGTTTCGTGCATTTCGTGGCATTTTCTTTGAATTTCCGATGATACCAGCAGACCCTCGTCGTAGATTGCGACATGGAGCGATACCGGGTTGCGCTATTATTTCGCGGCTGTCTTTCGCGGCTCAACCGCGCAACTTGCTGGGATAATTCAGCGACCTGCTTGCAGAGTTCACTCATTCTTTCATCTTCGACGCGTGAAACAGTGGATGCTACTTGGAACGCTCTGGGAGTGATTTCGGCAATTTTGTCTGCCAAGGTGGCTACAGATTGCAGGTTGCTGCTTGCCTGAGTCATTAGGATTGCCTGCATGTTGTCCGGGAGTCGTCCAATCCATAGCGTACGAATGAAATCATCTGTTACTTCACCGCCTGCTAAATTTTTCAAGTGCCTCAAAAATTGGGACGGTGTACGGTCGCCTATCTCTTCGTGCTCCAGGAGTTGCTTAATCTTCTGCTCACGGGAAGTGGATCGGCGCTTAATTAGTGCCTGTTTTAGCGTTTCGTACATATCTTGCCGCGGTGGGTTCGTAAGGATGTCTTCAACTTCTTGCGCATACTTATTATCGAGATTGGCACTTACGTAATAATATTTGGTGGTATCTCGTGTCACGTTGTTGAGCGCGAACTGCCCTTCTAATTGAACGAACCACAGCGCTGGTTTGGTTGGCCAAAATGGAGGTACTCTGATATTCGTCCTGTCAATTGAACTGGTTGTTGATTCGTTGTTGGCGTTGTTGGTAGTGACAGATATGTTGCCTTCTGGAGTTTCCATTGTGAAGTAGCGGTTCACTTAATTTTAGTTCACTAGCACTTGGAGTTACGAATTAACGCGAACGCGAGTTTTTAATTCCCTAAGTTATGCTGTTACTTGTTTGGAATCACCAATTTAGTTCGTGAATCCGAAGTAAATAACACTGAGAACTGATTTGTTTATTTAATGTTCGGTTTCTAGTCTGCGGTCACCAATTTAGTTGGTGCCCGTTGTGTTACTTGTCTGGGGTCACCAATTTGGTTGGTGCCCGTTGTGTTACTTGTCTGGGGTCACCAATTTGGTTGGTGCCCGTTGTGTTTCTTGTCTGGGGTCACCAATTTGGTTGGTGCCCGTTGTGTTACTTGTCTGGGGTCACCAATTTGGTTGGTGCCCGTTGTGTTTCTTGTCTGGGGTCACCAATTTGGTTGGTGCCCGTTGTGTTACTTGTCTGGGGTCACCAATTTGGTTGCTATTTGCCAATTTATTTGATGCGTAGCAATTTTTACTGTAGAATTTAGTTCAGTAAAATACACACGTTTATGGAAAACAATAACCTTCCTTTATTTTAACTTTAAAGAAATAAACAAAAATACACACGTACACATTCGTTAATATTACACAAATGCCAATACAAAATACAAATACGTGAGACGATCGCGTTGATCTGGGACGACTGATGTCCAAAACTAGGCTACCCCAGTTTATATAACCACTGTTTGAATGGCAGGAGCCCCGTCCATTCTTCCTGATACAATAGCACCCTTCGCTCTATTGTGACAGACAAGTTTGGGATGCTACCTCCGATAATAAAATTGCATGGGCTTCTTTCATATTCAAGAATTTACAACTCTATTGTGTCCAAGGGTTGGTCATTGCTGTGGACATTTGGGTCACCAGGGTATTTACGTAACCCTTCTTTTTGTTATTGGGTGCTCCTACGGTTGTGACATCCTTCCTGCTGTTTTCCGAATTTATACTTTGACGTTTTTGACGAGTTAGTCCGCATTGTTTGATGGAGACACAAATCACCTTTGGGTTCTAGCACTTTTTGTTGGCATATGTCGCACTGACGTTTATAGATCATTCTTCACTCACGTTTTAGAAAGCACTGACGTTTACAAATTTGGAACTGCGCTTAATGTCAAGTTTCAGTTGATTTAGAATTGCACTTAGTGTCAAGTTTGGGTAGATTTATGACCATCCCTTGCACGACCGGCGTTTTTAAGTCAATTACCTTGGTACGCTACAAAGGAAATAATCAGAAGTAATACTATAAGTACTTCGACATTATCAGGTTATATGTCGATAACTTGTTGCACAATAATAAAAGAGTGTCAGTTTGACAGGTTAAATAGTCCGACCGCGTCAGCGGGAGGATTATTCTGTCAAACTGACACGATTTGTTATTGTGCAGGAAGTTTGAGACGTATAACCTGTTCGAAGTACGCATTGTATTCGATTTGATTATTTTTTGAGTAAATTTTAATATTAGGAGCAAATAAATATTTTAATGGCAGCTCGATTTGTTTGTATTAAACTAGCTAAAAGTAATCTCCATGAAAACAACATCAAGTTGACAAAAGTTATGTATTGCGTTGCCTAGTGAAGTTACTATAGTATAATCGATTTTGTATGATCGAAATTATACAAGATAACTTAACTAAATCCAGCCCTCTGATTGGATGAGATCGCTACGAAAAAAATAATCATATTTATACCCATTCGGAGTCACGTGATAATTTTAGGGTAATAAATGACATTTCGTTTTGTAGGTTATCATGACATCTGCCAATTTCTAAAACAAGATTGCTACGGGTTGTTTTCTCTTATATGAAATTAAACTGACTTTACAGGTTAAAGAAAACATAACGTGTCGTAAAATGAAAATATAATAAAGATAATATGTCGGCTGCTACATTAAAAACCTGCTGCGCATGCAAATTTTAAGTCAAGTCAATTTCTGTTTATGCATATTCCGTTATAGAACCTATTACTTGATTTTTGCCATTTGAAGCCTATTTCCTTGCACAGTTTATTTAGGGAAGAAACTGAATGTGAAACATCTCCTCCAGATTCTTTTGTGATTTTATTTCTTAGATTGGCACTGTTTATGTTGGAGGCACTGTAAGACTATGTCAAATTCGATGTTATCAGTTTTGGCACAAACTGACGCAAAACCTAACCTGCTAACCTCGAATTTGACATAGACTCACAGTGGCACCAACATAAACAGTGCCAACCTAAGAAAAAAATTACAAGCATTTATGGTCACCAGGAATGTAGATTACAGATAGTGTATAAAATAAAATAATGCTATTGCACTACTTAATAATTTTTGTTCTTTACCGTGACTTTTTTCCGGAGGCTCTTTTTCCTGGTGGCTTTTTCCCGGGGGCTTTTTTTCCGGATGCCGTTTTTTCCGGTGACTTTCTTTCTAGTGACTTTTATTCTGGGTGACTTTTTTTGCGGTGGCAACACAGATACTCTATCGTATCGTCAAGTGATACTCCAAAAAGTTTTGGGTATAAGCGTATTCCACAAATCAAGTGCCCTGTGATTTTTTGAATAGGTGTCTGCAAGCACAAATACTATTTTTTCTGTTGGTCATATTTGAAGTCATCTTTTTAATATCTAAATCTTAGAATAAAAACAGCAGCTTAAAACATGTTTCCCGGAACAACGTGTTTTAAAAATTTTAAAACACGAAACAAATATAACAACAATAAGGGTTTATTAAATGCGTTTTTGTATCTTGAAGTGTTACATTTATTTGTTTAAGGTAAGCAATTACATTCCCAAACTGCTCAATGCGCAGGTTTTCTTTCACTTTTAAGGATGACTTCAGCATCGAATAATGCTGCCAAAGTGAAGCGTGTGACGTTCCTTGCTGAAAATCAAAATGAATTAAATATAAATGGAAATGAAAATAATCGCAGACTTACCTTCTCGTCTAAATAGGCAAGAATTATCTCTTCTGTTACCGAGAAGACTTTGTTAGTTTCTCACCAATGGCAGACATTTTAATAAACCTTCTCGTAAGCAGCTTTAGACTTCACGGGCAACAAATTTTCTCGCAATAGATTCTCTTTCTTTAAAATATTTTCAGGAATTTGATTTGGCTTTGACATTTTCGTTTATAAAATAAACAACATATCCATAGCGACTCGTGACCAACGTGGTTGATCAACAGAAAAAATTTTGAATGACACTTGCGAAAACGCTTAAAGTATCTCGGGTGTCTATACAACTCGACTGCTTCTCGTTGCATAACAACACCCTCGAACTTTAAGCTTGTGTTTTCGCACTCGTATCATTAATAACTATAAAAATATCAGAGCATATGATATAATAAACGTTTATTCGCAATCACATTGTAATGTGTCAAGTTCATGACATGTCAATAGCTGGGAACTAGATGATTACTGAAACTAGCCGGGAAATTATTACATACCCCGAAAAATATTACATATATTGCATTCGCGATCTTTCTGGATGAGGGTTGGCCATGGAATTTAGACAGTTTTGGCAGTGTGATTGGTGTATAAGGAGTTGAATTGTGACTTTAATATTTGACGTTTGATAATTTTATCTTAAGGTTATGTTTTCTATCATTTATCGTTTGCGCTGTTGCAAGCGCTTCCTCTGTATCTTAACGCAAAAGATTTTATAAATCTAAATTTTTATTCAACTAATCACGACATGTTTTTTACAAGTAGCAGAAAATTGTTAGAATTTTAATTGTCTTCCTCTGTGTTTTAGCGTATTTTTCGACGATATTGGCAACACGTCTTTTATTTTCATGTTATAGTAGGTACCTCGGTTAATCCCTTCTTTACAATAAGCGCCTAAACGAGCTGAAGGAGAAACATGAAGTTAAGCTACTGTTCCGTAGAGTACCTGAAAAATGCTATAATTTCAACCATGCACAGAGAATAAAATATGAACTACCGCACTATGCTGTGCTTTGTTTCGACTGCACTTTCGCTGCATCCACTCAGGGGGTTTGATCTTCTTCAATTTTCTTGCTCACTGGGCATTACTTTATGATTGCTCCGACGTTCCCGTGGTATAAATAACTCTTTCTGGTTACTTACGTCTAAATTACTGATGACTGCATTTTTGGCTTGTTTGGCAGCCTTTTTTGTTTGCCACGTTTGCAATAACTGAGTTTTTGCTCTTAAATATTTACAGAAATTCTGAACCGAAATGATAGAATTTTTTATTCCACTTCCATTACTTCACCAAGAGATTCTGACTCCGATTCTGACTGATTCAGAATCAGATTCTGCTAGTGAAATAATGATGGGAGGAATATTTTCAAACGAAAGGGTACCCATATGTTTTGTCCAGTCTGCCGAAACAAGTTCCTCACAAAGCTTACAATAATTTAGCCGCATGTCTGGTGAACATTTTAAAAGAGCTTCAGACCATAAATTTGTAACCCTATTCTTAGATGGTGGCCGCGAATTTGTATGTTTGTTATAATAGGTCTTACAAAACCCCCATGCCATTTCGATAGGGTTGTATTGACAATGGTAGGGGGGGGGGGGTAATCTAAGAACCTCATTACCATTCTCTTTTAAAAGTTCGTCGACTGCATAGCGCTTGCTGTGATTTTCTCTAAAAGGTTTAATTAACTGTGAAAGCTGTGTTTAACTAGCCATTCCTGCATTTCGCCTTTTTTGCTGGAAAATGTGGGCGTTTTGTCCAACTGCACAAAATGATAAGGAGCGTTGTCCATAACTACCACACATTTACCATTAATCTTAGCTAAAGCAGGAATAAGCTGATTAATTACCCAATTTTGAAATACAGTTGCGGTCATGGTCTTGTGGTAATCTCTGTCGTTGTTTTTTGAATCTAATAAAAAATCGCATCCTACCAAAAACCCAAATTTAGTTCCAGCATGCAAAATTGTGAATCGTTTTCCCTCCCCCCTGAATTTACATGGATTACTTTTACTATCATCTTCGTGAACCCAACGACGAATCGTAGATCCATTTTGGTAGATCCACGTTTCATCAAGGTACACGAAGATGATATTTTCATCGAAATTTTTAAAATGTAGATATTTTCACAAGAAACTAATTTTGGATGCAACAACGTGCTTTTGTTCACATAAAATTTTGCGTCCATTAGTAAGTTTATACTTATATCGCATAGATTTTAGAATTTCGTATAGCAATGTTCTACCTCCCGTAAACCCACACTGTTCCTTAACATCAACCAATAAATCACTTACTGTAAAAAACCTATTTTCGGAATTATATTGCCAAACCAGTTGTTGCAAGTCCTTCCTAAAAAAATTATTTTGATATAAACTAGATTTAGAGCGTACGCCAACGACAGAAGATTGCAACTCTTTAGGCTGTTGTTTTATAATAATTTCTATTGTCGACCTCCCAAACTAAAAATTAATGCGTTATTAGGTAAATATACAAAACATGTATGTAATTATCTTTACCCCAAAAATATTGCAAACGTTGTTTACCAGACAATCATGGATTAAATTAGGCCGCATGTTTCGTAGGGTTTTAAAACATTTTCTTTTGATATCGTTTTGGGCATCTTGCTGCGTTAATTCAACTTGACTTCAAATTGACACGAGCTTGACATGAACTACCGAGATCTTTTTAAAATCGCTAAATTTAGATTTGTCAGCATAGTAAAACGTAGTTTTTAATAACAGGAAAACCTAAAGGAAACAAAAAATATAATAAAGAAAGTAACTTGATAAAACGAAATTATGGCCAACCCTCATCCAGAAAGATCGCGACTGCAATATACCTGAAGACTGGGTTGTTTTCATGGTAACAAAAATATTGAGTGGGTTGTTTTCATGGTAACAAAAAGATTTGCTACATCAAGATATTATCTATTATTCAGAATTCAATTGTAGTTATTTTTAAAATGAGATGATTGCGAATAAAATAGTATACATACCACGGTGAAAAGTTTCATTCCTGTCGAGAGATTAAGTAGTTAACCGAGACGCGCAGCGTCGAGGTTAACTTTATCTCGAGACAGGAATGAAACACTTCCCACCTCGGTATGTAATATAGGTACTATTAATGAGGAAAATTCAATTTCGTTGAGTTAACATTTTAAAGTAAATGAACGATTAAAAATACAAATTAATTGTTTTTATTGAAACCGTACATCTGAACTTGATTTTTAAATGCCATCTTTTTCTTTTTAGAAATAAAGGTAGTTTATTCCTGACATTTTACATTAATTTTATTTCCCGCCAAATCGTAGAACAATTGAAAAATATATTCCTAAAACTACTTTTATCCGCAAACGTGACAACTTATGTGTCTTTATTGACAAGGTAAAAGTGTCACTTTATCTGCCTAAGCAGATAAAATAGCAACTTTTGCGTACTTTATCTGCCTAAGCACACAAAATCGTTGCTCTCTTTCCTTCTTTCTATGTTTGTTCGCTATCTCCTCCGAAGATACTGGACCGATTAAATTGTATGATGGCTTAAAATTTTGCTAATTTTTAGACTTAGATCGTAGGCCGGTTTTTATTTTCAAAAAGAGTACGAAAAAGTTTTAATTTAAATAAACCTTTAAGCAGCGGATCGGAGCATCTGTCGCCGTAGGTTATGGTGTGACAGCTGCTGTGGCCGTGTGCTATTAGCTCGGGTGATTCAGTATGCTCATATATCATTACAGTAGCGCGTTATTTGAACAACAGAGTTAGGTGCAGGGGTACAGTGCTCGCCTGTCACGCGGGTGGCCTGGGTTCGATTCCCGACCGATACATCCTTTTTTTTAATTTATATTAATGAAATTTACCTGAATACGTTTGCGGACAAAATAGTATATGTTATTCGGAGTAAAAGTGACTATGTGGCTTAGCTGAATTATCTGCCTCACTAACGTTCGGCTAAATAAACTTCAACTTCGCCACATAAAGTATCACTTTTAGGTACTCCTAATAACATAATCTACTATTATCCGCAAACGTCATAAAAGTGATAACTTATGTGTCTTTATTGACAAGGTAAAAGTATCACTTTATCGGATTAAGCAGATAAAATACCAACTTTTCCGTACTTTATGTG
Source organism: Agriotes lineatus (assembly GCA_940337035.1). Classification (NCBI taxonomy): domain Eukaryota; kingdom Metazoa; phylum Arthropoda; class Insecta; order Coleoptera; family Elateridae; genus Agriotes; species Agriotes lineatus. The sequence goes on from CALNHX010006868.1 coordinate 48,105, forward strand.
CCTAATTACACAAAATACAAAACTCAAACATTTCAGCGAAATGTTTACATCGTAACCACGGAAAAATTGTATTAGGTATTAAATTATTTTATTCATTGACTTGCTAATAATTAGTGTTACTCTTTATCAATTTTTAATTTATCTGAATACGTTTGCGGATAAAATAGTATATGTTATTCGGAGTAAAAGTGGCTTTATGTGGCTTATCTGAATTAGCTTCGCCACATAAAATATCACTTTTACTCCTAATAACATAATCTACTATTAAATTATGCACAAACTTTTTGAGAAATCAATAATAAAACAGTTTTGTTGCGAATTTGTCGGAAGACGCTTTATACGAAAATGTTACAGATCTACTTGTTTATTCATTATTCATGTGAGATTTCAATATACCTATAAGTGCATTTCAAAATCACCCTGTATATGTGTCCTCTTAAAAGTGGCACATTTTTTATAATACAAAGTATATAACTTAAAATATTTGAATTTCAAATGGCAAAGTGTCAATCTTTTACTAATTATTATATCAAGTCTCTTAATGAGTATTTTATATTTTTTTTAAATAAAATGAATTAATGAGAAACGTAGAGTAACATTTGTAAGAATACTCTATTCTCGTTATCAAAGTATTGTACTCTTTTTTATGTATGCGGTCAAGATGTGTAAGTTCTTACTACCATTCCAGTAATTTAATGTGTTTCTCATCTGCATTTCTTTAGGTAGGTCTTCTAATTAAAATTAGTTCACCATAAAATCTTTTGCTGTTATCGATCTTCTTTCCTTTGTTCAGCCGATTAGCCAATATTGGTGGGATTAACTTTGAACGGCAGTTTTATTACGAGCTGGCACAAAAGGAGACAAAACTTTAACTGGCAACAATGCAATCCTTCAAAAATCACAAAAACCACAAACTGAAAACAACATAACCCAATTTTGTCATGTCTAGTTATTTCGCAAATGCCGCAATGCTATAGTTTGCACACATTAAAAGGGCGGCTTATCAAGATCTGGCTCGCAGGACCTCCTAGCTCAGTTTTGGAGGAAATCGTAAACGCAGTTACGGCTCTCGGCCAATAAAGTCGTACGGCCGTTGCTGGTGTCTTTCCGCGCAATAAGCATCGCGATAACGAGATAGGGATGCCAAAGTAGGAGGGAAAGCAACCTCCAATACGGGTTCTTCTTGTGCCCTAGGTAGGCGCTAGCAACAAGGGAAAAGCAGCTCCGCAGAGGCTCAACACCGTCGGCTCGCAAAATGCCTGCAGCGGTCGCCGTGGACACGGAAAACATTTGAGCGCCGCACCTGATTCAGCTTACGTGAATAAAGCCGGCGTTTATGCCTGGCACTGCTTGCCCAGATGACGATTTGGGTATATGGAAAAGCTCGTGGTTGCAATTACCAAAGAATCCGCACAAGGCGTAGGAAAACTTCCTCTCATGAGCTCGGAGCAACAAAGCCACAAAACGTGAAGGCTTTCCTTTCACCAAATATGCCAAACTAACCAAAAACCTCACTAAACATCTCCGAAAGCTCTTGAATTGCTAAACCACCATACTGCTTGTTTGAAAACTGCGAGCGGAAAGACCACAATCGGCTTTTCCCAGATAATAGCACATCGAGGTTATCGCAGCCGGGAAAATTTTCATTCGAATTCGAATTTAAGAAGGCGGCGTAATTTACACGTAACACACTATCCGCCACGTAAATTTCACAATTATAATAATTAATTATAGCCTTTTTTTCATTTTCAATAAGAAAACCGTTTTTCGTTTCTGGTCCGTTGCAATTGGAGTATATACACAAAAATTAAATAATTGTCTAGATTATTTTTTTACAAGAAAGTGTGACATGCCAGATTTTTTAATTTCAAAAATTTCAGTGCTGGCAAAATCAGCAAGCAGAAGTTCCAAAAGAGAATTTAAACAAGGTACCAACAGTGTTTTGATAGTTCACGAATTTTGTGAATGGATAGTAGACAACTTTAAGGTTTTTGTTACTCAGCTGCTTTTAAAAATATGCTGCTATATGACAAATCGGCGATTCTCAAAACTTTTTCTCAAATTTTTTAAGTTGTTTTATAAGAGATCTGAGGCAAAAAAAGTTAACTGAGTTTTTTAGCCCTCTTTTTACGTTACAATGTTGGTACCTCCAGAATTCACATGGTCGACTTAAGAAACACCCTGTATAATTATTTCGTTTCTCGGAAGTTTAACTAAAACACAAACGCCTTTTTGTATGTATTATCGATAACCTCATTTACCTACAAAACGTCAATCAACAGAACTAGAGAACAGCATCATAAGTATTAAATAGGCAGTTGTAAATACAAAAGTAGACATTGTGGACATATTGGTAGGTGTAGAATTAATTGCACCTTATGACACATGAATAATTTTTTCCCGTAATGAATGAGCGCTCATAGGTACTATGCAAGTTTGCCGCGGATTCAGAAAGCCAGATCGTATTCGTTGTTCCACAGTTTTAGTCTTGAAGTGAGAAACAGTTAACCAAATAAACAAACCCACCATATTGCAACATCATCGATATATTGCAACGTCATCTACAAGAATGCAATTTCAAAACTGTTTACGGCCGCTGGTACCTGCAGTCGGCGTTTTGGTCATGACAGCGATTACCTTGCAAGACATTTCGCCGAAAGGCCAAACCGCCGACTCCGAACGTGGTCGGCGTTTTGGGCGAGGTTCGTACTAGCGTTCTAGGCCATTTTGCCGAATGGCCAAAGTGCCGAATAGATGTGCAGTCGGCATCTTGGGCTAAATATAAATTTCGATTGGCGTTCGGCTCCAACGCTATAACCTCACGAACGATGTGACGACTGTCAGCGCCGTCCGACGTTTTGGACACGGTCGGCGGAATGGGAGTCGGCGTTATGGACAAATTATCGGTTCGGCGTTTTGGACAGTCCACATGCATATATGTATTATACATATATTGCTAGTAGGGCCTCGGAACGCCCGAAAACATTACGGCGCCGACATAGTCTCACTTAGAGTATAACGCGTCTCGTGCGCATGCGTGAGAATTCGAACTCCGCCTTTAGGAGGGAATTTTGAACTTGACCACTTCCCCATTGGGCGGACGACGCCGCCGCGCTTGCGCACAGCTCACCATTATACATTGAAGAGTTGGTTGTCTGTCTCACTTCCTTGGTGAGTTTCCCACTCACAGCCGCTAGCAATATAGTAAGTATTAGATATATGTCCACATGTTACCGAATGGCCAGCGTGCCGACTAGATCTGCAGTCGGCGTTTTGGACCAAATACGATTTTCGCTTTATATTCGGTTCCGACGTCAAGCCCACGAACGACGTGACATCAGTTGGCGTCGTTCGGCGTTTTGGACACCGGTCGGCACTTTGGTCACTGAAACCGTTCTGCGTTTTGGTCACGGTCGGCAGAATGGCAGTCGGCGTTTTGGTCGAATTATCGGTTCGGCATTCTGGGCATTCGGCGTTTTGTCCTGGACCCACCATATACATTGAAGAGTTGGACCCACCATATACATTGAAGAGTTGGTTGTCTGTCTCACTTACTTCGTGACCTCCCCCCATTCATAGCCGCTAGCAATATAGTAGTTATTAAATATATGAGTTGAGGTCACGGCCAACTAAATTACTATGGCCTGCACATAGGGAACACCTCCTGTAGCCACCTATTGTGGGAATTTAAAAGCATTTAGTGTGTTTCTTAGCTCAAATGTGAAAATCTGACGTTTAACTTTAAAAGGTTAGTTGCACCATGAAATCTCAGTTTATTGTTTTTGTTGAAATTTAACACAATTTCTAATAAATCAATACATAAAGTATGCTTATTTGTGGAAGTTTTCATCCACGGTCTTGCAGATAAATTAAACGTAGCAAGGGTCCTGGCACAGTAGTTGACAATAATGGCGAGATGCAATTATCACAGGTAATCTTTTGTTGTATTTTTAATACACAAATGCTATGGATGCTGAATAAATGTTGGTTTCAGGCATATCATTGATTTCTAAACTTTGGATTTTCAACCGTAGTTCTACTGGTAATAACAATTCTTCGCTATTGATGGATGTTGTTTGGAGAGATGACAGTTGGGCAATACTACTAATAAAACTAAAATGTTCTGCGTTATTTGAACTGGCAGATGATTTAACTATTCCACAGCGCAAAATTTGCCATAGTGCATATTCTGCTGTTCGGGCATCTGTAGCTTCATTGAGAGAAAGTTGCTTAAACTGCATCAGAACTGAATACTCGTGTTAATACATAATAGAAGCCAGCTTGCTCAAGAAGAAATTCTATGCATAAATAAGTAGTACTTTCTGAAGGGAATTCTAGAGCGTGTGCGGTTTCCTTTGTCAATCCCGGTAATCCCGTACTACATGAACGTAAGGTGCAATGCTGCTATCCAAGGAACGAATGTATTGACTTTTGTTTGAAACGTGCATTTGGAAAAAATTATAAATATTCCCCATATATGTTACTGTGGTATTAACGTTAAGAAAATTATTGTCACCGGATTCTTTCAAAAATTTAAATGAACTAGTCACTGTAGGAGCAAATATTGGGATAACTCGCAGAACATTCATCTTTTCAAAATTTGTGGGATATAAATGCATTCTTGTTAAATATCGAACAGATTTAACTAGTAATCCCTTCTGTAAATTATATAATAATCTCAAATACGTTGAAGTAATTTTCCATTCGAGGAATACATATCACGTTCTAAAAACAAAACACGACAATAATCGAATAACAAAAATAGTGGTAGTGGCGAAAGAAAAAGATGCTCAATGTAATTTCTAATTGATCCCCCACTTAACATTTTAAAAAGTGCGACATTAGATGAAAAATTGTCCGTTACCAGTAGTAACACAACCAAACCACAATCAGTTAAAAGTTGCAGAAATTAACACTGTTAACAAGCTGCTGTGGTTCAAAATGATTTTTACATAAGGCTGTATAGTCTGTAATTTTAGAGATATGTGCAATAAAAATGTCGTTCACATGCAACATGTGGCTTTTTACAGTTTATTAATACCACAAAATTCTTGTAAAAATTCAACCCATTGCTGCCGAACACACAATTCACTAGGCAGTTGGCACTAACCATTTCAAAATTTAGTAGACTATTCAATTCACCTGTCATCTGTCAAAAAGTGTCCAATGAAAATCCATAATTCTAACGTTTCTTGACCAATCAAAAAAATATCAGTGGATATTTCTTTCTAGAAGGTATTCAAGTGACTATTTTTAACAAATGCGATTTTTATTAGAAAAAGTCAATATTAGTGTTCTGTGGTATCACTACTCATGTCCATTGCGCTTGGGATTAGGACTCGTGCTGGCGCACTCGTCCTAATCGTACCAAAGCGCAATGGAATTCGTGACACCACCGCAAAAATAGTCGACATAACTTTGACTACTCATGGTATTATAAGTGAATATTTTCACAACTAAGGATGTACACAGAGCTGGACTGAGTGTGGAGTGAAAGTTAAAAAGTTTTTCGGCGATAACGGGAAGACCTGAACTGTTACGATAGTGATAACCTTATGGGTGCCAATCGTTAACTGCACAGCTTGTTTAACCTTTATCAGCAGAAACCCGCAAGGAGTTTGTTGGAAAGGCTTCAAAAAACAATAGGTACCATGCTTCTTATATGGCAACAAACGACGATATTATTATACCGGGGCTACTGTAGAAATTCTCCCAATGTGCAAAGAATTGTCTGGTGCTTAATATTGCAGGTGTTCAAAGCCTGGTTGAGATAAAACCGTTTTGTAATTGGGTATTTATACTGTAAAACAGGTTAAAATAAAATAAATAAAATTATATTCAATACTTTTACAAGCAGAGTACTAATAAGTGCTATAACTATTTTGATTGTTAGAATAACATTTAAGTTGTCAATACATTTTCAAAGGTGACTTAATATATTCATATTTCAATTTTCAACATTGGAAAAATAAGCATTTCTATAGAAACAACATATGCTATTGTATTCCATATGTCAAATATTTAAATTTTCCGCCATACATAAAATACGTTTCAGTATTAATTACTAGATGTCTCTAGGTGGTGTTCCCTATCAAATACCTTCTGTATCCTATACTGCTGATTCTCGTATTTTCCAATAGAAAATAGCGACCACGATGAAGGGGGACAGAAATATATATCTGTCCGTCTTCCTTATGTCACCGCTTATTATTGCGCACGCGCCTAGTAGCATCAGCGTCGGTAAAATAATTTCTGAAGGAATCACAACACATGGGCGTGATTGAAAAATTTTGTAAGAGAACTTAAAAATAATACATAATTGTTGTAATATTTACTTTTGTGTTCTTGGGGCTGTTTGCAAATATGCTGTTATTTTATTTGTATTCGTATAATTATGGGCATTCGACTAAACCATCCACTGAAATATGATACTTTCTAAATTTAGCACGAAATCGTAACGAGTCCCAAACCAATTTACAGATCAAATGCTGTTTTTAAGATAGGGGGCGTTTTAGCAGGTAGATTTAAATTATGAAAAGGCCTTTAGCCGAGAATTCCCATATTTGGAATGTTGTGAACCCGAAGTAACCGAGGGTTGCATTTTAGAATGCGAGGGTGCTTATGTGTTTTTGGGCAGTCTGTAGGCGAGATCGCACATGTGTGGACGCGAGCCTAATTCTCCGCGAGTGTGTGATTCCGCCGCGATTATGTTTTGAAGTGAAATGAATTGTAGATTATAATTGAGTGAATAAAACGATGAGGTCTGTAATATCTAAGTAGAATACTAGTGCCTGAGTAGCTTAGTGAATGTAGCTATTGTTCAGCGAATACGAACATTCGATATTGTCTCGTACTGATGCTGATTGTAGACAGCTTTGTTAATTGGATCGCTGTTCATTGTCGCAGAGGGTGCCCTCGTACCTGGGTTAATGGCTATCCGGCGAGATAGCCCACGACCCTTGACCTGATAAGCATTGTGCTTATCAGTGACCCAATTAGCGCGATTGGGTGGCTTGGGAAGCCCATCTCCCAAAGATGCCTTGTACCTGTGTCTTTTACGGTCCATGCGGCCACCGTAATTGCGGGTTACATTGACATGAGTTGGACCCATTGATGCCGTTAACGTTCGGTTAAGGCATACTAGATGCGGTAAGCATCCGTGTTTTCAGGATTATTACAGGCACATCATCGAAGGTGCACCGAAGAATATACCTGATGATAGCTTCTTCGAGATGCGGCGCGGGACGACGCGGCGGGCCCATACGACCCCCTGTAAGTATTATGTAATGAGCACATTACTGCTAAAAGCTGAATATTTGTTGTTTTGCTTGCATGACTGATTGTGGAATTGACTGAGCTTGTGTTCGCGTCAGGCGTGTGTGACCACCTGCTAAATGAAAGGCTCGCCGACCACTTTGCAACCCCCAGTATCACGTTTCTGATTTACAACCTCAGACCGCAGGGGCGTTATGGAATTTCTGGTAAGTCGCCAGTTCTCAAGGGCGTATCCAGGGGAGGGCAAGGGAGGGCAGCTGCCCCCCTTCCAAGGTGGATAACATTTTAAATTACATAGAAAAAAATATAACGAAATCGAAGAACAATGTGTAACCTTTGTAGAGCATGAAGGACTTAATTTCATAAGTAATTCCAAAGCCATTGAAGATTTTGTGACAAACTTAAAACACTTGACCCTGAGGAGTGCTTGGGGTTAGGCTTCGACGGATGTTCCACCATGTCTAGGAAAGAAAGGGGTCTGCAGGCGCTTCTGAGGCAAAAGCTCAAAAAAGCCTTGTACTTCCATTGCTCCTCGCACAAGCTAAAACTTCTCGTGAACGACTTAAACGTTATCCTAGAAATTCGACCAGTGATGGAACTTATCAAGAGGTAATCATATTTTTTCGCGAGTCCGTTTTAGAACGCAAGCTTATTGTTAACATTCCTAAATTATGTGAAACAAGATGATCAGAGAAGTACACGAGCATCCCTGTTTTTAAGGGTCACTTCATTGATATTGTTGATGCAGTAAAGACATTAGCTGAACAGGGAAATGAAGCAACAAGAAAAAATGCATATCAAATGCATGCAGTGGCATGCATATCTTAATTTGTTGTGTCAGTAGCATTAATTGCGAAGTATTCCGCTATACTGCAATTCGTAGCAAATACACTTCAATTGAAAATACTTAACATAGTCAAAGGCAACCAGCACATTGAAACTACTCTCGACGTGCTAAGAGATCATCGGAAAGATACGGAGAATGTCACTGCTGCCGTTTTGAAAGAATCAGGCGCCATTGCAAAGCATTTGAATGTTGATATAACCGACACTCTCGTTACTGGTCGACAAAAGTATAGAAGCAACCCTTCAGCCGAAAATCCATCTGACTTTTGGAGGTTGTTACGGTATTAAAAGAACTTTACGACACCCACCCAAGGTGAGCATCGCACCACGGAATCAGTCCTGAAAAACTGGCACACTTGCCCTGAAATCGGTTCGAAATAGGCTAAAAGGCCACGGCTGGGACGCTCAGGGAGTCGGGCGTGAGTCACACGATACGTTCTGGGCAAGCGTGTGGTGGCATAATATATACAGGGTATGTCGAAATCATGAGGGCGCCACCAAGCCTGTCTTAACCCGGCTAACCGGGCCTGGACGGTTAGACGGGAGCGAAGCATGCAAAATACTCCGCCAATAGGATTACTCAAGAGTTGCAAGGTCAAATAACAACTTCGGGATTGCCTTATGCAAGGATTGTAATTAGGTGTCAATCCGACCGCGACTACGCAGCTGTCTTACCCACCTGTCCACTCAGAGCTTCCTCGTTCCGTCGTACAATATTCAGTATAATGAAGGGGCGTCTATCTGTAACAGAACATGCACAAGCCGAAACAAAACAATAGTTCCCTTAACTAACCAATCATATATTGAACTTCGGGTTACAATGGGGCAGCAGAATGCGTCGCCCTATATCTATACTTAACCTATAATTAAGGGCACCAGCTGGCACGCGCGCTCTAAACTTAACGACAGATGTTGAACATGTAGTGAACAGTAATGAACAGTGAGGAGCAGTAACGAGCCGCAACAAGTAGTAATGAGTACAAATATGTGCGTCGCCTTATGCGGCGGACAGCGAAGATTTAAATTAGCACTCGCGTTATGAACAGTCTGCAAGTCTGATTGAATGCACAAGAGCAGTAATAAGTAGCAATGAGTCCAAATATGCGCGTCACCTTAATGCGTAGGCGGCGAAGATTTAAATTAGCACTCGCGTTATGAACAGTCTGCTAGTCTGAATGAATGCACAAGAGCAGTAATAAGTAGCAATGAGTCCAAATATGCGCGTCACCTTAATGCGTAGGCGGCGAAGATTTAAATTAGCACTCGCGTTCACAGCGGTAATCAGGTTAAAGACACATACCTTAATGCGTAGGCGGCGAGGGAGCCTGGTACAGTTGAGTTGCGACAAGCTGCGGTCGTAGGTGGCAGGTACCTTCGATGTTACAACGGCGATGGGGGTGAATGCACAACCGCCTTAATGGCGACGGGAGACGCGTCAATGACGCGTACAACGGGACGACGAATAAAATGGGCCACTTTCGTTCTGCTGAAAAAATCCTCGTAGGTCGAGATGAAGGGGGCACGACCCCTTACTTACGGAAGCAGGAACTGGGCTCCAAAACACCCACGTTACGCCGAAGACAATTCGAAAACTCCGACTCGCAAACACCACACGAGCGTTCTCTGCAACGGGCTGCGGACGACTCCCACTTAAGGCGAAACAGTATATCACATGATTGCTGAAGCAGCACTTGACGGGAAAAAGGGCTGACGCCCCCGCCAAGGGCGGAAGCGCCGCACGAAAGCACACACTCCGCGACCTCTTGTTCGTTCGACGGTTCTCGGCTGAATCCCACGAGGGAAGCGTTGGCAAAGGTCACCTTGATCGCGTCCCCACCACGTGACTAAACCTTGGCAGCCAATCGCAAGGCGATAAAATGAAACAAGCCAATGCGGGCCACGATGGTATCACGCCACGACAGCGTGCTTTCTAGAAGATTCGGAATTCGAAAAAAAACGCCATCAGAGGGGAGCTCCAACCGACGAAAAATACTGCTTTTGGGGCTAAATATGTGCGAAATCGTGATTCTGAAATTAGGCGATGGAGCCAAATAAAGAACTAAAAGGGCTTAGCATACGGGCACGCTGCCCTAAAGCCTAGGTGGCTATTTAAAATACCAAAATGACCTAAATAAAGGCGTGAAATGCAATTAAGCATCTGCGACAGCAAAATGACTTAACAAGGTCTCTAATAATTCCTTACTTGGATTCTATCATATAATCTTTAGAAGTCAGATTTTCTGCAGACAAATTGCCTGCATTTTTATTGACACATTTCCATCCGAGTAACATGAGAGATGTTTCTTTGGAGGAATGGAATGAAAGTACGTCTTGTGCCTACAACTTTTTACCATTTGGAAAGGCGCTATTGATATTGCTTTCACAACCCTGCACAACAAGTACTATAGAGCGTTCATTTAGCTCCCTTGCCAAATAAGAACATCGCTAAGAAGCACTATTGGTGCAAATGGGTTTGCCATGATAAGTATTATCGTCACTGTGTTGTCGCAAACAAGGAGCAATTAGTGGAAGCTGTAGTTTGAAGAAAGTGTACATCTAATCCTCGCAAACTATTGTTCAAAAACTATTTTTTGAATGAATGGTGTTGACTCTTCTTCTTTTTGTTAATTGTGTATTATTGCATGGCACCTCCTCCCCCCCCCCATGGACCCCCTCCCCATAGACCCCCCTCTCCCATGAAAGAGGTTGAATTCAGAAAGTTGCCCCCCCTTCCGCTTTGAGCTGGATACGCCCCTGCCAGTTCTTGTGAAATATATGCATGTGACCGATCTGAATCCTGGAAAAATAAATTAGCCCAGGGCACCGAAAATATGTGCCTACATAATATGAATTATTTTTAATACTTCTTCAAAATAAAGTGTTATTTAAGTGCACACTATGGTTGTAACAAGAAAAAAGTAATTAAAATATATGATATTCTCACATTGTCTATTAATATTAAATAACAAATAAGTTAGTTATTGGGAAGGTAGAGAATGCATCGAGCGGGAGCGATCAGTTCCCCTGCAATCATCCCTGTTGAACAGGCTCCTCAGGATTCCTGCACGAGCAGCTCGAGGTCGTTCGCCCGAAGTCAGCTGATTTACGCCGGGAAGAACACGGTCGAATTCCGCTTTCGCTGCAAATCCACGGCGGCACAGTGATCTCCCGTGAAGCTGGACTACCTTTTTAGCCGGCTCCAGGTGTGGTAAACACATGAAAAAACTTAATTGCTTTTGTAATGATAAGCCCAGGCAAACGACAAGATCAAACTGGGAAATTCGAGGTGCACGCGCACAACTTCCGAGTTTCAGAAGGAAGCGAGATGAAAGTATATTTTTCTCCCTTCATAGTGGTCGCGGTAAACAATACAATGCGCAGTATAGGATAGAGTTCCTATATGTACTAAGAGTTGAGCCATTGGATCCACAAATCAAGGACCATGTGATGTAGCACAGATATCTTTCATTTATTTTAGTTGAAAGGAATATGCATAAAGTTTAAAATCGGCAAAAATCAGATACTCCATGGTTTGTGGATCCAAAACAAGTAACCCTACATGTCCCAACTCTTTTATATACAGGGACTCTAGTATAGGATATAGAAGGTATTTGTTCCCTATGTGCAGGCCACGGCTTCCAGGATTAATACGAGACTATAAACATAGTATTTAATTTAGTCGGCCATGGTTGAGGTAAAATAGTGGCGCCATCTGTTGGTAATATCGGAAAGTAAACCCCTGCCCAGGAACCGTTCAAGATCTTTCAAATCTATATTTTGACATCAAAGGAACCGACAGTAAGTGTCTACTTATTTGATTTATGTACGCTGGTATAATTTTGACTTATTCTTTCAGCATAAGTCTTCCTTAATAAAATCAGTTTGAGGAATTTCTAGCTTTACAGGGTTCTATTACAATTTACCGTTTACTGCCAGCAGATGGCGCTGCCCAAGCTTTCTGAGTTTATTCTCAAATAATCAAATGCCTGCAGAAATACAGCAAGTAGTAATTTTCGCAAAGTACTTGGATTAATGATGCAACATAAATGAAGCTCCATTCTGCAGTAACTTGGCTTCAATCTCACATTCTTATAATTTTTTAAAACTCACTTCACTACTATTAGGCTATCATAACTACAGGGCTGATAAAAACATATTATATCAAGTAAATTGATTTATTGAATTATTTGTGTAATACAAGCGACACAACATAAGTATAGTTGAAGCACGTAAGTTTTTTCGTGTGCAGTGAATATCCTTCGATCAGACCAAATAAATGAAATCTGTATGGGGAAGCACAACTTCTACAGTTCGGTTGGCATCACAATAACTGCCAAGGCAGTCACACTGATATAAAAGTTACAGATAGTAGGAGAAGTACCCAGCATCTTAACACCACCACATACAGTTCAAACCCACATTAAAATATATACAAATATGAAAGTATAAACGAGCAGTTGCTGTGATGCAAACCTGTTTGTGTTAACATAATCCTCCAGATTACACAGAATAACTTAAATAGAGAGTACCGAGCATTTCAGTGGCGGATGCGTCCAGCGCACAGTAAAACAAAATTTACCGTGCAATGCAGGCATCAGCGAAAAACGAAAATGTTAGCGTTTATACAAGTAGAAAGGGTACAGACTTCGGCTCATCCTGCATGCTGACTCTAGAATAATTATCAGTATCTATAGCAAAATGCAAAATCTAAATTACCAGTACATTAGTTATTATCCTTTTATATAAATACAATCACAGTAACAAACGGGAACCAATCTTTAAATAATTTTAAGTGAATTATTACGATGTACATTGATGCAATACAAATTAGTAAAATGTAGATTATTAATAACTTACGGGAGTTACAACTATCATTTTATTAAAACACTCAGTCCATGACCGAGTTTTGAATTCTGACTTAGACAACAGAAACTTATTTCGACCGAATACTTGTTTCCAACAGTTACATAGGTTAGACTGAGTGTTTTGATCCCACATATCATTGGATTTGGTACAAAATCTGATTATTAATACCAACAACCGATGCGCACGCTGCATCACTAGCTTTAATGGGCGAGCTTGGGGCGGCCAATTCATTCTAATGTAGAAAAGATACTGTAATTGCTCACTAAACAGTCGTGTAACCGACGGAAACAACTGAAGCCGCACCAAGCTCGCCTTTTCCTAATTTTGTTATCCAATGCGTCCCTAAAGATACCGTCCTAAAAATACTTACACAGTGTCACAATTATCAGTACTGTCCCAAAAGAATGGAACTATTTTTCGAAACCTTCTTCTGTTTGAAGAAACTCATAGCACACAAAGTGGCACATTCATTCGTATTAAAACTACACATTCATAGATAAATTACTTCACAGATTGAATACACAAGTGAGCGAATGTCTTACACTCATGAATCTAAAAGCATTCAGCAGATTATATAACCTCTAGATATTACTATAAAGTGTGGCATAAGCCTGCTCACATAACCGAACCTTAACTAACATCCTATTATACATAACGAAAACAATAATATTCTCAAACATGATCATACGTATACCAAATGCTTGTGTATGTACACATAAAACATATCCTTACAATAAAAACAACAAACGAAGAGTTAAAACTGAACAAGACACCCACGTTTCTCAGAGTGCTAAAGTACAACTACCTCTATGACCACATCTATCCTAAATAATATTTTATATATGTACAAAAAGGAACGAAACGTTGCGCTACACCCTCTAAATTTACAATAAATATCATTTTTGGCGCTTCAAATAAAACGAAACTCTCAGTTTAAGTAACAAAATTAAAAACGTCATGATTTAAAATCTTAATAGTACAGCTACGAGACACACAGGAACTGATCTGTTCTTTATAACATTTGTTAATTTCAGCTAAAGCCATTCTCACCGCTCAATTTTATTTAAAATTGGGAACACACGATCAACAAATATGAAAATAACATTAATATTTCTTGATTATTTCAACGTACTAGTTTCTTTTCGAGAAGTCTCATATTTTAAAAACAACGTTAATGGCCGGCCAATAACGTGAATGCCCTATTAATATCTTTTACCTAATAACTACATTTTAGTAGATTGATTGCTACCGCCAAACCCTTACATTTTAAAAACATGTCGAAATAACAAATGCCAAATACTTTTTACATGCGGTAATTATACTGGTTGTTTAAAAATTCTGAATAAAAACGATAGAAACGAATATCCAACAGTAATTTGTAGTGTTGCGAGTCTCAGGCCAAACTTCTTGATGTAAACATTAGTAACATAGACCATGTTACTATAACTAAATTTCAAATAAGAATGCAGTAGATGGTACTCCGAACTCAAACTTACTAGGAAATATAAGCTTGTGTGACTGCTCCTGTATACAATAATTTCGTCCTATACAGGGAATTTATTTTAATGGTTAACATAAGAGTTTCGTTTCTATGCCAGCATTTAATCATACAGGTCACTTCCATGGTTACAAATGAGACCAACAGATTAGAGCGTTTATTTTACGAGTTAACATAGGAATGATTACTTGTAAAAAAGACAACTAAAAGTTATCCTAATGTGTAGAACCGAAGAAAAGATACAACTCGTGAGTTGGACCTACGTATCTACTTTTTAGTTGCATACCTACATTCCGGTAACAAAATTAAGGTTTCTTATTAGCAAGTACCTAATTTAAATTGGTATGTTAACTCGTAAAATAAACGCTCTAATCTATTGGTGTCATTTGTAACCATGGAAGTGACCTGTATGATTAAATGCTGGCATGGAAACCAAACTGCTATGTTAACCATTAAAATAAATTCACTGTATAATTCAAATAATGTTTTGACCAATCATGGTCATAGTTATGATTACTATTTAGTTCGAAGTACTGCATGCTTATTTGAAATTTAGTATACATATATTGTTTTTTAATATTGAGTCATTAATGCTTACATTCTGCATGTTTACTTGGGATTAGCATATGGAGGGTAGAAATGCAAATGAATTGGAGGCACTCAAATATCTGGCACAGCCTCAATTTGTAAAAAAAACTGAGAAAACTGTTGACCTAAGAATAGCAGCATTCGACAATATTACTTTGAAAATCATGCAACTTTAACTTACCTACTTATTTAACCACACGTAATACATTAATGTTTTATCAAAACATGATTTGCATTCTCAAATTGGCCTCTAGAAACGGTACACGCAATGTTGACATTTGAACTACTTCATGGTTGAAGGTGGTGAGTTGAACTAATTTCAGAAAACCTTTGAATTTTACACTACCAGAACAGCGGTAGCAGTTTCTGTATATTTATTTCAAACTATTCGAGTTTAGAGTGTTGAAAGTAGTATGTCAAAAGGATTTTGTACTGATAATTTCATTCTAGCAAAAATCTTAAAACTTGTAAGTTATGAAATGATTTTGCAGTTTTTCATATAATCATTTAAAGTGTTGTAGTTTTCATTTTAACCCAATATAAACGGTTTATTTTACCAATTTTCTCAACAATTTCGTACTCTGTATATTATGATCAGTAAAAAATCCTCCTCTGCATAAAAGTAGACAAAATTTCGTATTTCAACATAATTATAAATTCAACATTTACCTAATACGTTTAACAATAATATCTTGAATCACATTAAATTGCTTTAATATTACGACGATAATCAATCAAAACATGTTTCTCAAACAGTGGCATCAAACGTTTTAACCCCCAAAGAAGTGCAATTTATTTATGAAAACCAATGGTTTAAACGCTGAAGGCCTTGTTTATTTGGGTTATTCCTGAAATTTCTTTGAAAAGAAACTTGATGCTTGTTTTGACTGAAGCATAAAATTTAATTGCCTCCACAGGACTCAGATTCACGCACTTTGCATTTTCATATCTTGAAATCAAACCTCGTGCCCGGCTCAAACCAAGATTATTTTCTTTTAAACGGTGAAGCAAGCTATGGGGCACAGTGCGCTGCACCACTTTGCCCTTTGATACAAGTAGCTACATCACTGTTCTCAAATGACTTGACGAACTCTAAATTACGTAATTCCAATTATGATTCGACGGGGGCTCAGCGTCGCCTCCGAGTGTTCTCATTCTTTCCTAACCACCTTTACTACCAACATTTCTGACGCAATTGTACAATTAAAAAGAAACAACCGGCGACGCTGAGCCACCTTGCACACCCTGGTGTGCACCATCTCGAACAGATTCCAGACCTGTGTGTGTCGCAGCTCGAAATAATCTGGCTAGTAGAGTTCTGCCTTAGAACTAGCTGTATGAGATTCATACCAAGAGATAGGAATGCGTCAGACCTCCACTAGACAAACCCTTAGAACTAGCGGCGCGCTCGCACGCCCAACGTCATCTACATTTGCTACGGGCACCTAAGCCGCTAGCTATATCTATTCGCTACAGGGTTTGGTGTAAAGGTTGGTGTGTGATCACGATGCCTGTTTCACTACTATCACGCCCGGCCGCGACTGCTGCTGCAGCTGCACCGATGGCGGATGGAACTCCAGAAATTGGTTCATTTCCACTTTCAGGACGCGCTCGGGGGTCCGCGTGGTGGTGAGCGCGAGGGGCACTTCTTGCGTGTGTTGGGGCTCCTCGGCGAACATGTGGTCGCCCTCCAGGTGGCGGATGGCTTCGACGATGGTCTCTAGGTTTTGGCGGGATGTGTTGGCAACGTATAAGCGACTGGGTGCGTTTTCCTCGTGCGGCGGGTTGGGCGATGGCAAGCGCTCGACTTCCACTTTGGGTTCGGCCTTTATGGCGGCTTCCAGGACCGAGGGTAGCCTCTGTTCCGGCGAGGGCTCCGGGCTCGGGCTCCGCGAGGGGGGAGGGGAACATACGACCGTCTGTGTGTGCCCTACAGGCGGGAGGCTGTCTGCAGTAACAACCTGTAAAGAAAGAAATGTATATAAGGGACATTTTCTCATGATTATCAAAGCTTAGAAACTATAAAAGGACGTTTATCCGTATTAGTAAATGTACATTTCTTAACCTCTCAGTCCCCATATTGTTTTTTTAACCATTTTGGTTTCTGAAGCATTTCAAATTATTTATTTTTGACTTTCTCGTTGGTCAACAACTAAAGAAATAGTCACACACTGAAAACACGTCATATAGACCGATAGTGCAGTGTTATAGGGGATTTGAGTCTTCTCCACAGTTCTTGGTTCTTCATTGAAAAATTGTCAAACAATAACCAACCTGCAGGGAGATATCTTCAGCATCCTCCGTGGACGATAGCTGGTAAATTTGCTGCTGGTAGAGCTGGTTTTCGAGTTGCCGGATCTGCTCTTCCAAGACCACTCGCAGACCTCGCTCGCGATCCAGCTGTCGTCGCAGCTCGGACGGAGACTCAGCCGGGTCGACCACAGCCACGGACATCAAGCCAACGGGTTCGGGGGTGAGGGTCTCCAAGCAGTCCTCTGTGTTGGAGTCTGTTATGGTGGGCAGGATCACTTCCGTCTTGCGCTTCTTCGGGGGTAGCTCGCCGACTTCGTGCTGCTGCTGGTTCACCAACCTCTTCAGTTGACAGTTTTGTGAGAGCAACCGGGTCTTCTCTTGCTCCAGGGAGTAGATGTACTCGGCGGTTTGTTGCAGGATTGCGGCCTGGAATAAATAAGAGTAATATAGAAATGGGCGGGTTGAAAATAATCAAGATAGTGGTTGGCACAACTTAGATAAACATTAATTGAGTTATATGAAGATACCTTTGAAATGGTGTGTGAGTGTACGAAAATTATTGAATCCAATTATATACAGCATTGTGACATTTTTTTGCCGTTGCAACATTATTTTGTGCTTAAATGAAATATTGTATCAGATAGTGGTGGCTAGTGGATATGGATCCCATTGAAAGAACAAATATCCTTAACTTTCGACCTATGTCTTGCCGCTCTACCCCCGCTGCAGTTTATAAACTGTCCAAAAGCTGATAGCCGCTTAGATCTGGCACCAAAATGTTACTTGACCAGAGTTTCGCCCACGATTCAGCTATATATCATACATCTTTGATGAAATATTCGTCGATTGGGTAGAACTAACCGTGAACTATTTTAACTTGAGGATTTAACAAATGAGACTACTTCATAAAAACTGTAAAAAAGAACTAAACCAGAAATGCATTTCTAATCAAAACAATGTTCTCTTCACACTATTGTATTTATTGTACGCGTTATTCATGACATGCATCCGAAAAACGCATAAAGAGTTTAAATATAAGTAAATACCATTGCAGCTTCAGTGCTGATCTACTTAATCAACGTAGTTATAAAATTGTTACCAAATTTCAGCGAGCAATGCTCTTGCAACCCCAGAGAATTAAGGATCTAGATTTTTGACCTATATTCTCTGTGATGCCTGCCGGAAATCAGCAAAACGGAGTTAAAAATATGATTTGTCTAGACCCATATAATTGGTGGCTGCGATTCGTCTCGTCTATTCCGAGACGGCCACAGCTGGGAGCGAATTATCATAGCAGCGCAATAACCCTTTACGTAACAAAGAATTCAGCCAATTCGCAGATTAGAGATTACGCCGTTTATAATTTGCACTTTGCAAAAACCTGTATGGTAGGTTTGTATTCTATAAATAGCCTGAATGGAGTGCCTGGCCGTAACGTGCTGCTACGTTCTGCTTCTTTGGAATGCAGAACTATTTTCACCTGAATGTGCCCGCTCCGCAACCTGGGTTACCTCAACAATTCTTGGCTTTGTTGCTGCACTTAGAAAAGCATGCGCGCCGCTCGCTTGCCTTGGTGCATTTTTCAAGTTTGAGGAAATCCTGATTCTGCTCGGAAATGTGTTAGTAAGCGAGTTGAAGTTAAATTACCTTCGCAACAATGCGTTTTTCCTTGATCAAATAATACGATTATATCTAACACGTCAGTAAAATTACGTCGGTGTAGGTTTTTAGAAAGTTCATTTCATCTAGAAATAATATATTATTTTTAGAAAGAAAATTTACCAACGTTGCATTAACGTTTTATTACTTGCTCCTAAAATTTTCCAAAAATAAAAGCGCTAGTCCTGGAGAACTCGCGTCAAGTGCTATCGCACGAAAACTCGACATCAGAGGATCAAGCAAAATTAAGTGTCTATCTTATACATTCTAAGCAAATAAATGATTATTTCACAATATCAATAGCAAAATTACAAAACTAAAATAATAAAAATTACCACTCACAGTTGGCCATCAATTTAACTGTGCTCTACCCACAGACCTAAGAGATAGAGTAACGGGGTCAACACATCAACATGACACACACTTTACACAATGGTTGCTGTGCAAGCACAAACTGCGCGCTCCAACTTTGTATCCTGAATCCGGGGCAAGTTGAGCATTGTACCGCCAGATGCAAGCACATAAAGAGAACCAGCCTCTACACCACAAGGTAAATGCGGTTACAGATTATACATACGAGCCAATATTTTTAAACGTATATTGCACCTAGAAAGAAAGATTCTCTATGGAAAACTTCTATACTGCTCACGCTCCGCATAACTTCACAACCGTTAATTATCTCAATACAAAACTGATTAACAAACGCCAGTCAGTACTTTTTTTACAGGGGATGATCACAAATTCAGCTAGACAGTGCGCTAATAAATGTACCTATTCAATTAAAACTAAGGCAATTTTGGTAAGAAGGTGAGGGAAACGCTCATGGTGTGAGTGCTCTAGACTTAGATCAACGTCTAGTTACTTTTGAAGTCGAATAGTTCGAAAGTAGTACAGCTGCACGGTTTTTGCGGCAACGTATGGCATGTTCCATCCGAAGCAAACGATTTAAAGGTGGCTTCTTGTAGTAAAAGAATTGTTAATATCTGACCAGAAGGTCTTACCGAGATGATTGTGGAAAAGGTATTAACAATGCCTATCGAGGCGTTGAAGAGTCGTCAATAACTAGAAGGTGTTAGGCCGTTAGAGTATTTCTATCGTTGTTCTCTGAATGATGTCATTATTGGCAGTGGTCTATTATGATATGTTTTATCGGACTTTTTCCACTGTATCGGGTGTTTATCACGCGACGTTTCGGGAGTTTTGATCTACTCTCGTCCTCAGGTGTTCCTGGTTAGTCCTGCGAGGGACTCATTTTCGCACGTCACCAGCGCAGCGCGCTGGTGTCCTAGTGGTAAGAGATACAGACTTGTAATCACAGCGATCATGGTTCCGGGTTCAAACCCCGGGGCAGGCACGAGTGTACGTGAAAATACGTACGAAAATCAGTCCTTCTCAGGTCTAACCAGGAACACCTGAGGATGGGAGTAGATCAAAAACTCCCGAAACGCCGCGTGATAAACACCCCAGACGGTGGAAAAAGTCCGATAAAACATATCTTAGTATCGTGTTAAAACAAACTCATTTAGGGCAGGTCTTGGAAAGAAAGAGAAAAATCTAGTCATGTTTTAACTTAAGTATGTAGGTAAATGACAGATTGCGTTTTTTTTTAGCAAAACATTTGTCACTGTGACAGACAAAAGTTTACACTGTATTAAGTTCATTTGTATCAAGCAAAAAATAAAATAAGATGGCATTTACACAATGATGAGTGATTTAATTATAACAGTCAATAAAAATTATTTTTAATAAGTGTTCTTTTCTAATATTTTTAAGAAAGTAGTTCAAGATCAAGATATAATTTGGTTCTCTCCGACCTATGGTAGTTCATTTGCTTCAATGGGTATGTATCAAGTTATAACAAACTTCAATTTGATCATGGCACCCTGCGAATGAGTTGTTTTAAACACACGATAGTAGTCCTAAAAATAATCCAAATGGCATTGCGGGCACTAACACTTTCTAAAAGTTCTGACATAGCCTTTATCCTTTATCGCCTCTAAAAGCTATGGCAATGTCCAAACGGTTTTACTAAAGTGGTAGTAGAAAAAGTGACTAGATTAAAGAGCTGTCAATGATTAGGTGTTCATGATCTAGCTAGATCTTTGTAGTAGTAATTATATGAAGTACAGTCGTGTTCAAATAAATCTGGAACAACGTTTTTTTTTTCATATGTAGGTTCAGTTAAGTGTTGAAGAATAACTCCATGGATTTCCTGCTGTCAGAAAAAGTGTTACATTAAACTTTAACAGGTAATGAAATCTGTAACTCTTTCTTGTAAGAGGAAATCCATGGAGATATTCTTCATTTCTTAACTCAACCTGCATGTGAAAAAAACACTGTCCCAGATTTATTTGAACACGACTGTACATAATCCTGGTGATGTAATAACATTGGTGGCATTAATACTTCTTATATTACAAGAAAATCTCGACGAGCTACGTCAACGTCCAGAACACCTTACCGAAATGG
This sequence comes from Agriotes lineatus, assembly GCA_940337035.1. NCBI lineage: Eukaryota > Metazoa > Arthropoda > Insecta > Coleoptera > Elateridae > Agriotes > Agriotes lineatus. The sequence goes on from CALNHX010006868.1 coordinate 69,559, forward strand.
TATTACAACGACTTGAACAATGATTAATGAATGTTGAAGAATTGTCAATTACTAGAATGTGTTTCATATATTTGTAGTAGTTCTTCTATGAGGTAAGTCTGATGCTGTTGATGGCATTGTGACAATAATACTTTATTTTACTACAAGAAGCACTGATATGGCCTTTATAACCTTTTAGAGCTGTGTCAATGACCAGAAGGTATTACCGTGGTGATAGTGGAAAAGATGTCAACAAAACTAGAGGCATTGAAGAGTTGTCAGTGACTAGAACATATTCATGGTCTTTATAGTAGTCCTGCTAGGAAGTACGCAATCCTTATGACCAACAACACGTCTTTTAATATAAAAAACTCTGGCATAACCTTCATCACCTCTACTAAAAGTGCTTACCGAAAGGTAGTATAGAAAACGTGTCAACAATGACAAGAATTACAGAATGTTGATCACAAGTTAATGCCTGTTAAAGGTCCGTTCTAATAGTTCTAGCAAGCAACGGACAATCCAGATGGTAGTAGTGGAAGTAACACTTCCTTTACTGTAAGAAGCTGCGATATAGCCTTTACCACCTCTAAGTGTGTTGGCTCACTTGACTACTATATGCTGGCACTAATGGCAGTGGTATTTCGTAGATTAATTATTACATAGTACACCTTACAGACTTCAAATAACATTAATATGTTAAAATGAGTGAAAATTCGTAGAAAAAATAGTATATGTAATTCGTGGCTGATAAAATTTCAACGTCTCGAGTTACTTTTTTCAACTCGCTTCGCTCGTTGAAAAAAACCACTCTCAACGTTTAAATTTTATTTCAACCACTTGTCCCATAATATACTATATTTCCTCACATTCCACTGTGCGACTCAAACTCATAAATTGTTTTACTGGCCGCCCTTATAAACCCAAACAATAGATGCCAACGCAGATAAGGGCTTACTGCGCAAAGGCGAGTGCCGCATCGCAAATTTGGACGCACTTCATCTTCCTTCCGCTTGTTGTTTCGCTCGTTTTCCCTTGCTTGCATTTACGGAATGTAAAATAATCGGATGATATTCCGATTTTATAAACATTCCGAAATGGAACATACCGATTATTGAAATCATCCGATTATGCCCATCACTAGATATAACCTTCATCACCTCTAAGAGCTATGTCAATGACCAGTTCTTACTGAAGTGGTAGTAAAAAATCTGATGTGATACACTCACACAACTTCCTTTTACAGTGATCTTATAATTGGTCAAAAATTTGATTTTAAATTTTTAACCATTTGTTAAAAATTTTCAAAAATTACAAATTCTACAAAAACGGTACAAAATCGAGTGTTAGTTGAAGAGACAAATTTTCTCTAGAATTTTAAGGTGAATTCAAAAATGTAATAATATACCGGGTGTTTTATTTAAAATAGGAGTTAATAAAAAAAATAGAAAAAAAAACAAAAGAAACCCACTTTAGAAGTATTCAACTGGAAAATCTCCTATCTCACATCAATACACATTAAAAATGTAAGAAAAATGTAAAGTTTAAAAAAAATCGTTAGAGCCGTTTTTGAAAAAATCGAAAAAAACTGAAAAATCACAAGAGTAAACACCTACTTCCGGTTATGCGATTTTCTTCAAAAGCTTGCTGTCTCATCTACATAGTACACAAAACTTATATATGAAGTTTCAACGCCATATCTCTTTTCGTTTTTGAGATATTCTGTTCACAGACACACACACACACAGACAGACCAATGAAAAAAAATATGTTTTTTGGGATCAGGGGACTCTAAAACGTGAAGATCCGTTGAAAACTCAATTTCGAATTTTTGGGGTGAATCCAATACTTCCTTTATAGTAAAAGGAAGTAAAAAATGGCAGCAGGGATATTGAAGAGTTATCTACGACTAGGCATTGTTCAAGACCTTTGTAGAAGTCTTATTAAGTAGTAATCCCGTTGGTATTGGTGGGAATAACACTTATTTTACTAAAAGAAGCTCTGATAGAGCTCTTAATGCCAATTCCCTGATGCTCTTTTCGAGGTGGTAGTATAAAAGATGAAGAATTATCAATGATTAGGTGCTCAACATTTTTGCAGTAGTTCTTATAGGAAGTAATCCTTATGGTAGGTGACAATTTCGCTTATTTTACTAAAAGAAGGTCTGATATAGCTCTTATGTCGTAATGCCAATGGCCGGAGACTCTTATCGAGGTAGTAGTAGAAATAGGGAAGAATTAACAATGATTAGAAGGTGCCCAAGGTCTTTCCAGTTGTTCTTCCAGAAAGTAATCCTGGTGGCATTGTTGCAATATTTTCTTTTACCACAAGAAGCACTGATATAGCCCTTAATGCCCATGACCGAAGGCTCTTACCGAGTTTGTAATTAGTAGTAGAAAATGTGAAGAATTTTCAATTAGGAGGTGCTCAAAATCTTCGCAGTAGTTTTTAGAGGAAGTAATCCTGACGGTATTGATGACTTATTTTACTACTTACTACTTTATCATCACCAAGACCAGAATTTCTTACCGACGTGGTAATAGTAGAAAAGGTGTAAACAATGACTAGAGCATGTTCACGTTTCTTTTACACAAACGTTCTGGCGTAGCCTTTATTACCTCTAAGCGCTAAAGACATTGGTGTTTCGTAGCCGGATGGAACATGTCATCCGCTGTCGCAGCTATATTGTTCTCACTTCTCAGGAATATTTGGAGGCTCTTCCCAACAAGACGCTTGGTTTTTGGAAAGAGCGCGGTTTGATAACAATTCACGTACATGTGAAGCGCCAAGTAGCTACCACCGACGTCAAAGCCTTCACTAGTCAGTCCGAAGTTTCAAGTCTGGGTTCCTGGCTGGCACAAGTAACAGCTGCTGTAATTATTATCGCCGGGCCGCGGCCGGGGCAAAGAGCCCAAAGAGAAAGCGTCTGGGCCATTTAAACATCCGCACGCTCATCAATGGAGCAACCTGGGTTGCGGAAGATGCGATGCGATTGTAGTCGGCTAGCGTGGATAATGGCATGTTGTGTCTACGGCGGCGGCTGTTACATAAACACGTACACGGCCGTGCATTTCTATTTTAAGAACGCTTTTCACACAGCCACGTGATTAACCTTGGCCGCGGACGGCGCCATCGCTTGTTTTGCTGCGGTGTCAGCTGTTTGCTTTTTATTTTCGCCGCGTTGTTGCGCAACGCCCTCGGCAAAAGGTTGCCGCGGGCCGCCGCGCGCGATTCGCGGCGGCCGCGACAAAACAATCGCGGGGAACAGCGAGCTGCAGAGCAAAATGTCGCGCAAAAAGCCCATGGAATGCCGCTCCAAGGTCACGGCCGCGAGTTTTCGCGTTCTGGTTCAAGGTACTGCGACTACGCCGTTTGCGAGATCCCACCTGCAGTCGCGCAACCACGGCGCGGATCATCCGGAACCCGTTTCCACCACGGCGCTCTAATTAACTGACCTGCGTCCAACAATGGCTATCGCGACCCGATAACCATAGCTTTGCGAATTAATTTGATAACTGTGAATGGTCCGTGTGCGAAAGGGACAGTGGAGAACCGGAATACGCAATGCACGGGACGGGAACTATCAGTCTGTGCAACAGCGGTGATTCCTCCATATGCATGTTAACATTCCATACATTGAAGCAGCGTCCACTGTTGCATGTGTCTAGGGAATGGATGATTATAATCCAAACAAACTGAAACAAACTTATACGGCTACTTACCAAAATGATGCGAAGAAATCTACAAGCGTGTATCTCGGTAGTCAGTAGCGGCTCGCTATGAGGGGCCAAGGACCCTATGCCTCTACCACAACAAACCAGTCATTCAATCGCTTTTTATATTTTGAAAGAAACATTTTTTCGTACTTAATTTTTTACCATTCTTCTAACTTTAAAGCATAAACAAAGCATGAGTAATTGATATTTCATGAATATGAACTATAGGATCAGCGCTGCTTGCTTTCACGGGCGCATTGGTTATAGCTTGAAGCGGCTGTTTAATTTTTCGACAGTTTATAGACCGCAGCGGGAACCAGCGACAAGAAGTAGGTTAAATGATAAGGGTATTTTAAGCTGCCCCGGTCTGCGATTACTGATGCTTGCTTACAACTTTCGCACGTAGGTGTCTAATAAAAACGTCGAGCGTAATAATGCCCTAACTTTTGTGAGGGATCCGGGATTACAAAGTGAAACACAGAATCAAAGATAAAAGAAGAATCTAAAAATTCGGCGTCCCCACTCCGCCACATTCATCTCGTGTCTCAATTATCTCCAGCTCCGTCTCAGTCTTAAAATTCCGCCGGCAATAAAGATTTATAAACACTTAATTTATGACTATATAATCATATTTATAATACCAAAAATGTTAGTCACAATTTTTCCTGCGATTTTCTGGATTTCAAATTGTAAGAGCTGAATGAAAAGTAAGCACTTTTGCTACTTCTTATGCAACATATTTAAATCCCGAGATATTGGAATCTGTCTCTGTGAGGGGGTGGGAAATGCATTTCACGTTCGGTGGTTGTCTCTATCATTAAAGTTCCCCAGGAGCCGCCACTACTCAGTAGGCAGTCTGAGATTTCAAGAACATGAATACGACGTTTTTTTGTTGATAACTTCTACAATAGCTTTAATTCTTTGATATTTGACATTTTGCATGTATGAACTATTTGTGTTTGTCAGTACTTGCACAAATTTATATTAGAACAGCAACATCAGAGACGTCTCATATGGGGAGGTCAAATGCAAATCCACATTTGTTAATATATTTTCAAATCGTTTATCAGAAATTTTGTCATTACAATTATCAATGAAATAGTAATTACAGTTTAATCCGGTTTATAAGGTTGTGACTTGAAGAAAACTATTCAGATATGCATATATTTATAACTAGTGATCGGCCCATACGGATTTTTTTTTTGCCGATACCGATATAATATCGGTATGGGCACTACATTTTTAAAAGGTCCATAATTATTCAATATACGTTGATTGATATAAGTAAAAATTGTCAATAGTGGCCAGTGTTGCCAGATTTTTTTTGCGTAAGTCGCCAACCCGCTCATCAGATGTCGCCAAATCTATCTAAAAGTCACAGCCTAGAAAACATATGAATAATAACAATAATAATAACGCTATTTTACTTTTTTTTCGAAAGAATGTTTATTACTTTATTACACTACACATTTTCTTCACAAAACTTAAATATTTTATCAAGTTCTAGGTCTAATTCTACTGTCGGGATTCTCCGGCAGCCGATGCCGTGATCCGTCATTACTAGAACGCGAAATTGACCTCGGTGGTCCGTGGTTATGGCTTGCGGGAAAATAATGCTTTTTGAAAACTAATAAATCACCAAATTTGCGACTTTGAAACAAATACTTTAAATTCACCAAATTTGTGATAAATCCCGGAATCTGGCAACACCGATAGTGGCAACTCCGTAGAGCATCTTTAAGTGAAATATTGGCATCGAGGCGGACGTGACATGAACAGATTTCGGTAATTCCCCGACTGTGTCGCGGTGATTACTCGTTTTACGGAAAGTGTATTGTTTCATTGTTTGAGCCAGTGCGAATGCACAGGGCTGCTGCCTGCAACTGCTGCTCAGATAACGATTGGGTCGTGCAGTATTTTAATCGTTTGGGATTCAAATAAAAATACGATGGAAGAAAATACCGATAATAGTCAAAAAATATATGTATCTACATATTTTAAACCATAAGAACAAAATACGTAGTTCACAATTACTACATAAAGAAGTTATACCCAAAGCCGCTGGAGATTCTAATAAAACGAAAGGGAAAAAGGTTCTCTATGGAATTTTTTTGAAGAGAAGGTGACTGAAATAATTTAGTTGTTTTATACAAAAAAAATAAATAAGTTTTTACATACAAATAATCAATAAAATGGTTTCTTCTTCTCTTATTGTAGGCCGATGTATATCGGCAAAATTTGCCGATATGCCGATACGATACCAGCGCAGCGCACCGATATTTATATCGGGATCGGCCGATCACTATTTAGTATTTATAACGCAAGTTTGTTTCGTACATTAGATACCGGATGCCGTAATTTTATTTGTCTGAGGAAGAGAGCGAAGAAAAGACGTTTTATAGAAATATATCCCGATTAACGGTAATTTATGCAAAACTGTAACCAGTTCCAAAAACAGCAACGTTTACTCATATCTACCCACTACACAGAATTAAATCGACACTTTCTAACCACATTAAAAAGGTGCGCGACAATAGTAAATTTAAAGGAACCAAATAAGAACTTTACAGCTATGGTTATGATATTGTTATTCCAGTTTTAGAAAAAAAAGCTTTTCATTGTTGTTCTGATAATATAATCCATACCAACAAAACAAATTACTACACGCAATAGAATAATCTAAAATAAAATTACCAACTCGTGAAGCAATTTGAAAAATTTCCCAAAAACAGTATTTTCCTTTTCGTTAGTTATTGTAATTTATCAAATATGTAAGTACACTTTTCCAACTGTCTATATTGTTGCACCATTGCCTGGCAAGTAATTCAAACAATAATAATATGCCAAACAGCATCTACAGTAAAACTCAAGATATAGCAAACCCATAATATACCAACGCTCGCTTATAACTTACAACAATGAAAGTTCTGATCAAAAATCCATGCTTTTAAGCAGATTTCGTTTATAACGAATATAATTATGGCGAATGCTCAGGTGTAACGAACGCACTTTCAAGGAAAAATTGCCCAAGCGAGTTTTGTTTTACGTCCAGGAAAACAAGTTTTTAAAAACGAACTTTATTTTCCATTAAAACACAGACGGAAATTACATTATGCGGTGAAGCCGTCTAAACGTAAAATAAAGCGCTCTTAAATGTGATTCTACAAAGGTAAACTATAATCTAATGCAACATTCGCACTCCGGATGCTGCGTCTCTAATAGATAAGCTTATCTTATGCCAGCTTGGCTACTCTGGTATCGTAACTAGCGTTCTGTTGTAACGGCTAGGTCACCAAAATGATTACCTTATCAATTATCAATCACACTGAACGATCCAAACAAACAACATGCCGGTCGGTGATTCCTCAAAATTTAACCGGTTACGAACCAGCTTCTAAAACTAGTTTTCTGCATGCAGTGCAGTCGAAGCGTAACAATACGAAGACCAGGATGAAAACTATTCTTCTTCTTCTTTCTTTCATGGATTAGGCTTCTTTGCCTGTTCCGATTTTCACATGTCCTGCCATCCGGCGTATCACTGTGAAAATTGCGAGTAATTTTTATAATTTCCCTATAGTGCGGAGTACCAATCCAGTCAGATAATGGGGCTGCCATCTTTAGGCCTTCTGACACGGCCTGATTTTCTGTAGGAGTTTCTTCTCTTAGCCAAGGGTTCCGGTTTTTAGGCGCCGGAAACTCGCCTTCGCCCTCTCCCGTTGGCGTTATCCACGGGGTACGACGTGGGCGTCGGAGTAGGACTTGTTGGTGATAGCTAGAGTTCTTAGTCTAGCTTGGCTTTTCTCAGTTTTTTATGAGTATGTATATTGACATCTACAATATTGCTGAGACTTAATCAACCATCTTCACCCCCCATGGGGTTAAACATCCAATACTACAATGTCGCGCCATGCCATTGTGCTCGCAATAAAGCATTTCTAGTTCAACAAAAATTAATAGTTATTTAACCAACAAGTGTGTTAATGAAGGCGATTAATAATCGAAACTGTTTAAAGCACGAACGAGCGATAGCGAGTGAGTCCCTTTAATAGTTGAGATTATTAATCGCCCATTAACAAACGAGTTGATTACAAAATGTTTTCGTTGACTACAAAATCTTTTTTTGTGGTGAAAAAATTTGAAATGAATACCAAATCAAACCAATGTTATCTTTTCACCTCCATACATTTACAATTTCACGTAAGAATCACGTTTGCTAAGAAGACCTAAAATCAAAATTTCTAATCACTATCCCAGGATCAAAAACAAAAACAAAGGAGGAAAGAGTTTTTACGGTTGTGAATGATGATCAAAATACATTCTTACAATTGATCAGACAATATATAACACTGAGACCACAGCATATAAAACACACACGATTCTTCGTACATTAAATAAATGCACTACAAACCCTGTGGGCATCAACACATTTTCCAAAATACCATGTACAGTTGCACAATTTCTAAAATCTAAAACTAGATCATCCACAGCTATATACAGGACATTGCTTCCGTAGATCTTCTGCCTCCATTTTGTCAAATTCAGGGGCAGATTTTGCAGCAATAAAGAGAATCGGCGGGGGGGGGGGTCAAGCAGTGTTAAATTTAAATCCAGATGTTTATAACACAAATACTTTATCTGTCCCTTTCTCAACTTTGAACAATTGTAGTAATAATTTTGTTGTGAATAATAATCTATATACAGGGTGATTCAAATGAAGTGCGCACCATTGCTATCTTTGTTATTATTGATTTTACAAAGTAGATTAAATTAGCAAACTACTAGTGTTTTCGGTGCTAATATGTTACAAAATGCTGCGGTTATCACTTTTCAGAGCCAACAAATTACATTATGTACCGGGTGGCCATAAATATCTGATATCACATTACCTTTGGAATCAACACCGCTTTATTAAAGTGATGAATCCAACTAAAGTAAATGTCATTAATGTCATCACAACTAAAATTCCTATCTGTCAAAAATTATTACAGATTGCAATAAGTAATGGAGTTAGAACAGGAGATTTTTATAATCGAGTCGTAGGCTAAACTGCAGAATCCAGGGCACATTCCCCTCCTCTTATTGCATTTTATTACATTACATAGGTATCAATACTTATCGTAATTGAAATATAATGCTAACCAACATTTATAAGTAGCTAATTTCATGACTACCGGGATCTCAGATATTTATGGCCACCCGGTAGTATATTAATTTGCTGTTTCTGTTTCATTCACATGCTGGATTAGAGGCGCTGATTGGTTAAAGCCCCTTGTTGATTTTTTGTACCACATTTAACGATTTAGAAATGCATTTATTTTTTTAAATGAGCATCACATCACAATTAGAAATAGCAGTGGTGATAGGCTCATTGATATTTTAAATAATTTTTGAAAACTTGCTATCCGACGCCCCAAACGGCAAAAGGATTTACGAAGAAGAGAAACACTTGCTGTTGAAATATTTTTAAAAAAATAAGCTTATTACGTGGAAAATAATGGTTTGTACGTGGGCACATATCCCTACACCAGTTTCTAAATCAAAAAAGCTATAATGGCAGCATGGCTTTTTTTTTCGAACAGTTTCAGCATTTCGGAAAACGCGCCTGAATTGCAAAGATACGTTCTCGACGTATAATGCCATTGAGAGCCGCGTGGGAACTGCACAAAGCACAAAAGACGCGATGCGATGTACGTCGTTCCCACGCCCTCAAAAGAATAATCCCGCGGTTCATTTGGCGCTGCTGCACCAGAACTCCCTTAGACTGGCAGCGAGCCCCAGCCGGAGGCAAATGGGGCCCCCGGCGGCCTCGGCTGAGCCCCAACTCCGCAGCTGCTGAAGAGCAGGCAGGTGAAGGACCGTGGAGCATCCGTCAGCCGCGTGCTCGCGGGGGCGTTTAAATCCCGCGGCCAGCAACAGCTCTATACCATCAGCAGGCATAGATAGAAGCACTATGAACGAAATGTTTGCATGTCTTCGTGACTTCGATTTCTTTTATATTTAAGAGTGAATATTAAGGCAATAGTACACCTTCAACTTAATTATTGGATGCATTATAATTCTGCATGAACTCACTGGAACTTAAAAATCCATCCACCATATATATAATAGGCTTGTCTGGGACGCTGTTTCAGCAGCCAAACCGTAAGAGATAGAGAAAAAAGTTATGAAAGTTACATGTTTGGAATGGTCATGTCAGGTCAGGAACCGAATTTCAGTCTCTAACACTAATTATTATCTTAATTATCCTAATCCGAACTTTTTAGGTTAGATTCTAGGCAAATTTTATCAAGGCGAATGCGACTGGTAGTTTGCTACCAACAATGACGTCATATACGTACCTGTGGTGAATACGCGTTCTATTTGCAAAACGGTCTTTTTTGTTTTATTAAATGAGACATTTGTCTCACTGGACTGCTAATTAGCAATTAATACCTAAAGATCTTCTGGAGAGGATGGTAGAATAACGGGCTGTTTTTTATTAATCTATACACATACGAGTACATTATCGATATATCAAATAAACCACATAGGATTCTGAAAATAGCCATACAATCAATACACCGTTGCATCAATAAAAACACATGAATACATACAAAAAACCGGGTCAAGACTGCTTTGATCAAAATTTTGTTTACGTTCCGTAGGGCGCAACTTGTAGCACTTGGAGCTGTCAAAGTATGAAGTTTAACCTCCAATTTGTGATTCATAAATAAGTAAAATAAAACCACCTTTTGACGTTTAATCATGGTTCGTTGCTCAGCTAAACGTAACATATCATGCAATACATGCGCTAAAAACATTTTTCAAAGCTTTTGACTGGTTTCTCTTTAAACACCCGTTATTTGATTCATTGAAATAAAGATATACAAAGTTTCAGAAAAAAATAAGAGAACAACATTTATACTAACAAAAACATATATAGTCACATAATATAAACAGAATTTAACGTACAGGTTGTCCAAAACATTAAAGAAATATAAAATGTACCCAACTAAAGTCCTTACTTTTCATTTATGAGCAAAACGTCAAATATTTTGTTTAATTTCAAACATAAATGTATTTATTTCTGTCTGCGGACATACGTACTTTTCTGATAGTGAATGGTTAAAACTAGCAGTACTATAGATTTTCTGATAGTGAATGGTTAAAACTAGCAGTACTATACAGGGTGTTTCAGGAGGAATGGTACATATTAGTATGCTATAGTATATCGCTCATTTTGAACAAAACACTTTAGATGAACATGTGTCTAATTGTCAATGGTTATTGAGAGATAGCCAGCTGAATTACTGCATAAACGAAATTATTATTTTATTTATTCTAAAAACTACTAACTAACCTACAAAATAAAGTATTGATTTTAGAGAAATGGTCAAAAATCCTCTAACAATATTGAAAGTTCAGTATGCAACAACTCCAAATACCTGACCGCTGTTGGAAACGTGATCTACACTGGTATGTGGGTTGTTGTCGGACTATTGAGAATTGGACACATGTTTATATGAACTTTTTTGCTCGAAATGAACACTATTATAACATACTAACCTGAAACACCCTGTATATTTGACGCACCCGATGTGTTCGATACATTCAATGCACTCGATGTCTTCGATTCGCCGTATATTGGATCGATACTAGTCGAAAGATAGTATGTATGCGATATAGCCGAGCTATTGGATTCCGCCGGTACAGTCGAAATACTGAATCTATAGTTAATTCAAATTCAAGATAGAGCAAAATCTGCAACCCAAGTTACAATTATCAGCGGTTAGTTGATTACTAATTTGATTTTATTAAAATCATATTAGTAATCAACTTACTGCTGATATTTGTAATTTGGGTTGCAGATTTTGCTCTATCTTGAATTTGAATGAACTATAGTTAAATTATTGAATGTTTTCGATATATTCGATGTAGTCGGTAAGATTCTACGGATGTATTCGATATATTCGATGGATGCAGTCGGTATATTCGATGTAATCGATCTAGTCGATTTCATTAAGGTATTCAGTGTATATTATAATATTTAACGCACTCGATGTATTCGGCAGAGTCGATCTGTTCCACGTAATCGACCTATTCGACTTGGATCAATATATTCAATGTACATAGTTAATATATTCGATGCACTCAATATATTCGATATAGTAGTTGAAAACTTGGAAGTACTCAGTCGATATATTGGATACAGTACTCAATATTTTCGACATAGTCGATGAATTAATTCAACGCACTCGATGTATTCGGTAGTCGATATGTACAATACCATCGCGGCAATTTCAATCCCCTATAATTTCTACACTATTTCAATCCTCTATAATTTCTACACTCACAAATATCAACTGAATTTCAGTTTTTATTTAAGTACTTACCTTGTAATTTCACTACCTGCATGCCACATTTTCAACAATTTCAATCTCAAATGATATAATGAAATTCTACTACATTAGATACCCTGTAATTTCAATTATCTATACGTTCGTTGGTTCTGTAATTTAAACTTTTAATTTCTTATCCTTTAAATCCATATACGTCTGTTGAGAAGGTAGTCCCTATGAATGAGACTAAGACTACGTGCACTGGATGATATCGTGTCAATTAAGGAAAATCACACAAAGCAGTCATTAGTTAAAAATTAGTTGTCTGCTGTGTAAGCTCTTAAATTTGGATTATTCTTTGTTTATTTTTGTTTCTTTTTGCAATTAAGTACATATTGTTATTTTTCTTTTATGAAGTACCTAGTTGTAAAAATTGTTCGGTAATTTCAACTTTTCGATAACTTCAAACATTTGTATTCATTAGATGAAATAATAGAGACAGAACTGCACTCCACGTCCCATCCCCGCGTTAAAAAATCCAGAAACTGATTACTGTGATCATTTTAGGTTGCAATTTCCAGTAGGTAGGTATATGCCTAGGAATTAATATTTTATGACGAAACCATTTTTGACCTTCCATTGAATTTTGGCGCCCCCTGAAATTTTGCACCAGAAACCCGGGCTTCTCTAGCTTTTGCTATAATATGCCCCTGATTCGATGTAGTCAAAATATTGGATGTAGTCGATATGTTGGACATACTCAATGCATTCGACGTAGTGTTATTGATATATTAGAAGTATTCGATGTAATGGATGTAGTCAAAATATTGGATGTAATCGATATATTGGATACAGTCGATATATTGAATATG
>CALNHX010006869.1:0-82437 GCA_940337035.1 Agriotes lineatus
CTGTTCATTCTGGTTATCAGTAAATTATTGAAAAATTTGAATACAAATTTCTATCCATGGTCACGTTTGAATACGATATGCCACATCATAGTATGTTAATCTTACATTATAGGCATTCTCTGTCCCATCTGCACTCTCCGTTAACAGTGATGATAAATCGCCAACTTGATTTTAAACCGATTTTTTCCAACTGTGCTTCGCAATAAGTTCTCGGATCCTGTTCTAATTCATCTTAGCCGAGCTCGTCATATACGTGGCACGATATATAACAAATAACGTAACAACCATACCACTTTCAAAGTACCACTTCAACAGATTACAAATACTGAATGCGTCTTAAGGAGCGTACATGGAAAAAACCGCACCCTGCCAACAGTGAGCGGAAGTATGGATAAGGGACTTACAGTAAAGATCACTGAGACACTGGCATCAACAGTGGAGCTGAAAGTTCTCACATATTTTAACCGTGTTACTAGAAACTAAAATGTATGGAAATACTTCTGATATATTAGCTAATCCAAGGATTCAGACCGCGTGATAGATATTCTACACAATAACCTGACTTTATCAGAACAGTAACTGCCCGTTTTATTGTCGAGTGTCTCCGCTATTCGACAAGTAGGTCGAGACGAGATGTAGACGCATTGTTTGTACAGCTCTTAACAATGAAGGTCAAAATACTACTGTCACACCATTTCATAAACCACCATCACTCTGATAAGAATGAAACGACTTAGAGGAAAGTAACAGGAGTTTATCTACTTTGCGTTGGTACTGAGGCTATTACAATACTCGTTTGCGTATTGTAATAGACAAGAAGCAATGCTATAATAAAAATACTAAAAACAGAGTAATTTTTGTTTTAAAAAAGTGGCAAAGTAGATAAAGTAGTGTATGATACTTCGTTTATAAGGCATTTTGTCACACTTACCCTTTTAGGGCACTCCTCGCTTCGCTCGTCGTACCCTAAACCCGTGCGTGCTACAAATTGCTTCTTATAAAACTTGTATCATAAATCATAATATACTATTAAATTCGCAATAGTGAAATAGACGATAATTACATATACGTTTTATCACCTTTTAACCCTTTTAACACACATTCATCTATTAACCAACAATATTGTCTATCTTATATTAGTTCTAAAACAGCAATATACTACGTATGTGCAAGCAAGCAAGTAAGCAGTTGTCAGCTAATCATTTATGCGAGTAAGGGCATTTGTTTTGCGAGCATTTCGTTAGTCCGATTGTGGAAATTCTGATTAATAACTGACAATTGGTTTGGCACTTCGACTTCTGTTGAATTTAACATAACTAAGGTTCAACGCACACAATTTTAAGATGTTTGACTTTCTGTACCATTAAAATGATTGAGCTTTCTTCTTCAATTTACCATCGGATGATTGGGCTGATACTCTGTTATTTCGTCACCATCCCGCTTATCGGACTGACGTGATCTGGACGACTATTCTTCTCGCTCGTACTCACATCACCGAAAATTGTTATTACATACTTGTGTTACAAGATTAAAATTTTGCGTGTCGGAAACATTTACTGCCAGAATATTTTAAAAGAAGTCAGCTGCCTTCAGTGGACTATACTCTTACGCGTTTCCTTGCTGTGTTTATTAATGAGCCTTCTGCGTAGGTTTCAGGGATGTTTCAAGGCAGCCAAGTTTGCTGACGAAAATTACACGTTGCCAAGTATTCAAATCGTGTTGTGTATTTATGTATAATTTTTATTTTCTTTTTCCTTTATGTTCCTTCTTAAAAGTCATTTTTGATTCACAGAGGAGACGGTATGCACAAAGCAGACCTCTATAGTTTAACCTCACTTTTGAATTTTATACGACAAATCACTGACTAGGTTTTTATAAAAACTCTATTATAATTTTTACAGATACACATATTTTTCTATACATATAGAACGTATCATATATTTGTAATCCTTAAACCCAAAAGGGCGTATTTCCAATTTAAATTAGAAATTATGGAAAGTAAAATTACTGCGATATTCTTCATTTTATCATGTTGTAAGCAGCATCTCGAATATAAAGATGAGCAGGCTCTAATTTTAGTCTACTGAATATGAGAGTGTAACAAAGCAGAAGTGCAGGGCTATAGATACTAAAGGGTCGCTCATAAAATTTATAAATTGGGAAGGTCTGCTTACCGTACACAAATACAGCAGTTTAATTTTCGTTATTTTGCGCTAAATGCTAAATTTTTCGACCTATTTGCTATAGTGAGGGTGGCATTGTAAAGATAAATTCGCATGTTTTATCTCGGGATCCTGACAAGTGGAACTTCTGTATACGGGTAATAAAATTGAAATATTTAGTGTGAGAATTTAAACATTGCGAAAATGTACACGGCACAGCGCCATTTATTAAATTTATGAACGGAGTAACGCGCAATTCAAACAAGTTGCTGTTTTTTTGCGGTTTCAAAAATAATGGCTTATATTAGCAATTTATTACACTTGTAGGTTGATAAGCATATTTTTAAAGCTGCAAGAAGTTTGATAAATCATATTTCCGGCTTAGTCAAATGAAGATTAATACACTACCGATCATATGCTAAACTTAACAACTTCCCAACTGTTTGTTACATTTTTTCAGTTAACAGAGTTTTTCAGGAAAGTCGCGTACTGAATCAAAGCAATAAGATTAGTGCCCATAAAATTTCCTTCAGCTGCGCCACGTTTTCAGCGGGGTCCTACCATAAAATTCTTGTGAGCCCATACATATTTTACGTACCTGGGAAATAGCATTTTTTACCACTCTCTTGCTAATTCCGTAAGCATGACGAGAAGTCACACCCAACTCCATTGTCAGGAAATTACATTTTTGTGTTCTACAAAAGATATATAGAAGAGATACGAGGTTACAGTAATAAATATTCAGCCTAGGATTGGAAAACCGCCAGTAATTCCTTTTTAACTTTTCTCACATATCTGAAAATTGTGACTCCACACTTGCAATCACCGTATGGCCTGACATCAGATTTTTACTTCTTAAACTTTCGAACACATGTAAAAATATTAACAGCAGCCACACAAAACGAATAAATGCAGTGAAACTAAAAGTTATGATAAATTGAAGCGAATAAAAAATTATGTTAAATAAAGATTCTCTTACCTGTCAGAAATAAACATTACGATTGCGTTATTGTTGGAAA
The DNA here is from genome assembly GCA_940337035.1 of Agriotes lineatus. Lineage (NCBI taxonomy): Eukaryota > Metazoa > Arthropoda > Insecta > Coleoptera > Elateridae > Agriotes > Agriotes lineatus. Next base: position 3,182 of record CALNHX010006869.1, read on the forward strand.
AATTTAAAAAAAAACATTAAATAGTTTGAAGATTGGAAGATCTCAATGCCAAGACACTTTACAAAAAGACTGATTTACTACATTGAGGATGTTTTTCTAGAATTTAAGCTTTTCCGAATTGGTATGCAATCGCTACAAGCTTTCTTTGTTGTTGTTCTCGATCACAGGCGCGAGAGCGTTGATACTGCGAGCGCATTTGTCTACCTGATTGAATAACAAACGACTTCCGGGATTGGACCGTGTCATTATAGAGGTCAATAACTCAACGTGTAAACCACGCCAGAGGCGAAACTCTTCTAACGATCGGCTTGTGAAAGGCGGTTTAGTGGCTGTGGGCGGGGCTTAGAAATGAGTGCTTTCCACATAGAAGAAAGGGGAAAGCCTTCGACCCGATTGAGATTGTTAGGATGTTTGTAAATCTCAATAGCTTCGCGAATCTTTCTGCTAAAGAAAAATGGGGATTTGCAGATAATGAAAGTTTCATGGAAAATAATTTTATGGTCGGTATCGCGTTGGTGTTCGGCGATTGCTGATGATGAAACGAGACGCAACTTGAGACAGCGCTGGTGCTCAGAGATGCGAGATGTCACTGAACGGCCTGTTTCACCAATGTATACATACAGCATTACAAGATCAAGATACTCTAGAAACACCTTTAGATGATATAGTGTTTAATTTACCTTTAGGTGAAGGAAGAACCTGTGAGATTTTGCTCGGGAGTTTGAACACTGTTTAATGTTTTGTTTTCGAAGAAACTTTCCTACGTGGTTGGTGACTTGGTGGATATTGGGAAGAAAGACTATCGCTGCGGGAGGATCGGTTCTTGGAGATTTGGGTGGCCGTGGATGAAAATGGCGATTGATGGCAGACTGTATATCTCTAGCACGGTCATCGTTATTCCCAAGAGCTTTCCGAATGTGGTTTAATTCAGCGTGGACATGGAAACAGCCCGGTGTACAACCGAATTGATAACGGAATGTTTTTGTGTAAGATGATGGTGGGAATCGGCATATTTTTCCTCCTAACGAAAACCCCTTACAAAAGTGGGCGAAACGTTGAGTTATTCGACCCCAATAATGACACGGTCCAATTCCGGAAATTGTTACTTAATGACAATCGTGAAAGCCTCCCAAATCATCTTTATCTAATTGTCGGTGCAGCAATTAATATTATTCGCACTGCCATTATTATAGCCGTCTAAGATAAAGGAAATTTGACCTCTAATGTTACCTTCGTTTATATTTGATCGGTTAACCATAATATTATTTACAAATTCTAATATTTGGTATATACTGCTCCACACATGAACTGGACCACCCATAAAAATTGTATTTATTACATTACATCATAATATATATATACGAGGATGTACTGAAAAGTTCCTGGCTTTACATAGAAAGAAACGTGCTAGCGAAATATGAAACACAATTTATTCAACGTACTTCCCCCTCAAGCTAACACATTTAGCACAACGCTTCTCCAGTTTTCTTAACCTCTCCAAATAGAAGTAGGACGGTTGCTCCTCAAAAAACGCCTCGTAGCTGCGATGACTTCCTCATTGGAGCTAAACTTGGTACCCTTCAGGTGTTTCTTCAGCTGTGGGAAGAGGTGGTAGTCCGATAGGGCTAGATTTGGGGAATAGGGCGGGTGGTTCAAAAATTCGAAACCAAGTTTGGTCGATTTTCCGCGTTGTTCACTTTTCTCGAACACCGGTGTAGGCACAGCCATGTCTGCTTTGTTAATGCGTGGAATGAAAAATCTCACACGTACGATTCTGTTACTGTGAATGCGCGCTACTGAATAGTTAAGCATGCTGCAGTATTGTTTACACGAGCCTCACTTAATTGATTAGCACCAAAGCCAGGTACTTTTCAGCACAACCTCGTATATAAGCTTTTCTTTTATAGTATACTCATATTAAGCATATTTAATTGCACTATCCTCAAATATCAACTGAAAAATTAACAAAATCATATTCATAAAATAAAAAAATTATAAAATTATAAAAAACTATATTTCACAAAAATAAGAGAAATCACACAAAAGGTTAATTAATAGTTCTTTGAGTCTCTTCGCAACCTTTAAAAATGTTTGGCAACGATTTGGTATACTTTGTTTGCAATGTGCTATCAACATTTGGGCAAAATTCAAAATTTTAAAATGATAATATTTTATTAATGGACTTAGTTTTATTTAAACCAAATTATGAAGAGAAATGCTTTTTATAGTGACACAATCATGAAAGGTTACCAAAAATTCCATGACTGCCCTTTTGAGAAATATTTTTAAAAATTGCACCAATATATGCAAATGGTTCAGTTCATTTGTGGAGCAGTATATTACGTTTCCTTTATACTGTATAAATTGATCGCGGTAAGGATTAGGTAATACATATTGACTTTTCTTTGATCTTTGTTTGCAAATGAACTTGAAGTGTATTATAAGGGGGAAGTAGGGGAAGAGATGGATTTTCTTTTATTTTTTTTAGAGTGATCTACTTTTTGTAAATTCATAAGCTTTACTAGTTTTTTTTTAATAATATAGTATTAAATTTAGGTTGCGGTAGCTCTGGTAAATGTTTGTCGTTATTTAGTAACGAAAGTCTATTATGCGTTGTTACCTTAGCATAAGGATTTTAAAAAGTCATTACTCTTAATATTATTGTGATATGCGTTCTCGTATACAATATACATTACACGGTTAGTGAGAACAGAAGTTAAATTAGTAATTATTATATAAAATGTAAATACTTAAATGCTATTTTCGTAGAATATAATTTCATGTTTTGGATTTTGGTACACAGCGGCCAGGATAGTTTGTATTATGTGCCTCTGTGGCGGAACTAGTGCAGGTAGTATCGTAAATAATGCGGACGTGCAAAACGCACCCCAGCAGGGTCATCTGGAATGCAGATGTACGATGCTTCCCCGTAAAAGCGGGTTCTTGTAAATATTCAGATCTTAAGAAACTGTGAAACGAAGCGGTCGGCTTCTAAAGGGTAGTTTTAAATAAATGTATTTAAGCTACTGCGTTTTTTTATTTCTCGTAAGAAGTTGGTAGAGACTGAAGTTAGTGTGCAACTTGTTCTTTGTTGGCTGTGCTCAGAACCCCGACGTTAGGCGTATCGCGACAATATTCGGTTGTTTTTTGAAATCGGGACAATCACATGAAACAGACACATGGTTTTCGCTACTGCAATGTAAGTATTTTTTAGCCCCTCTTTGGCACCCATTATCACTACATTCTTCTCCGGCGCATTTCTGACACCTTTTTTTCCTTTACATTGTCGCCTAGTATGACCATAACACAAGCATTTAAAACATTGGACCACCGGGTACACGTAAGGATCTACGAGAAAGTTTATCATATTTATTTTCACATTTTTGTGGATTTTACTTAACAGAAAAGTCAGAACTACCATTTGACTATCCACGAGTGATGTTTTAGAGATTTCGTAGTATACTTTCGTATACGTTCCTTCCTACCAGCGATTGAACAAGATTGCTTTTTCACGGATAACTTATACAGAACCCCGACGTTAGGCGTATCGCGACAGTGGTGTCAAGTGGTGGAATTTATAACAAAAAAAATCCCACGACAAAAGAACTTCTTTTGTTCCGACGTTGGTCCTGGAGCAAAGCAACGGAGCACAAGAGGAAGCGCAGGACAGAAGTATCAACAACAGAGGCGGTGTCAGGAAGAATGGCGGCGTCAGAAAAACCAGTGGAGACGTGCAAAGCGAAGGCGGCGTCAACAACAGTGGCGGTGTCAGGAAGAGCGGCGGCGTCAGAAAAATCAGTGTAGGCGTGCAAAGCGGAGGCGGCGTTAACAGTGGCGTTGTCAGGAACAGTGGCGGCGTCAGGAAAACCAGTGAAGGCGTGCAAAGCGAAGGCGGCGTCAACAACAGTGGCGGTGTCAGGAAGAGCGGCGGCGTCAGAAAAATCAGTGTAGGCGTGCAAAGCGGAGGCGGCGTTAACAGTGGCGTTGTCAGGAACAGTGGCGGCGTCAGGAAAACCAGTGAAGGCGTGCAAAGCGAAGGCGGCGTCAACAACAGTGGCGGTGTCAGGAAGAGCGGCGGCGTCAGAAAAACCAGTGAAGGCGTGCAAAGCGACGGCGGCGTCAACAACAGTGGCGGTGTCAGGAAGAGCGGCGGCGTCAGAAAAATCAGTGTAGGCGTGCAAAGCGGAGGCGGCGTTAACAGTGGCGTTGTCAGGAACAGTGGCGGCGTCAGGAAAACCAGTGAAGGCGTGCAAAGCGAAGGCGGCGTCAACAACAGTGGCGGTGTCAGGAAGAGCGGCGGCGTCAGAAAAACCAGTGAAGGCGTGCAAAGCGACGGCGGCGTCAACAACGGTGGCGGTGTCAGGAAGAGCGGCGGCGTCAGAAAAATCAGTGTAGGCGTGCAAAGCTGAGGCGGCGTCAAAAGTGGCGTTGTTAGGAACAGTGGCGGCGTCAGAAAAACCAGCGAAGGCGTGCAAAGCGAAGGTGACGTCAACAACAGTGGCGGTGTCAGGAAGAGCGGAGGCGTCAGAAAAACCAGTGGAGGCGTGCAAAGCGGAGGCGGCGTCAGGAACAGAGGCGGCAACCGGATCAGCGGCGGCGTCAACAAACCAAGAAGGGGCAACAGCACATGTAAAGCAGCAGATGCAGTGCGGGTAAGTAATGCTTGTTTGTATGTTTCGAGATTTTATGGTCTTATTATGCGATTATGCAGATAGGAGGAGAAAGGTCAGATGAATTCGCATGGAGGAAAGGAATTAAGCAGGGGATAGTCTCAGCCCTCTTTTGTTCATAATAGTAATGAGTAAATTAATTCAAAACACAAGGGAAAGAACAAAACAACTACAAACACTAATAGGGTATCGAAATCTAGAGCCGGTAAAAGTAGATACACTAATGTACGCAGACGATATAGTGCTAATAGCAGACACAAGAAATAAGATGCAGAAACTAGTGAACATATGGACAGAAGAAATAGAACGAATGAAAATGGAAATAAATACAGAGAAAAGTAAGATAATGGTGATAAATAAGAAGCATGAAGACAAAACAACAGTAAAGTGCAAGGGCACAACATTGGAGGAAGTGACAACCTATGAATATTTAGGGAGTCTAATAACAAATGATGGCAACATAGACGCAGAATTAACAAACAGAGGGAGGAAGTCAACTAAACTCTACTATGCATTAAGACCACTGTTATCGAAGAAGGAACTGAAACAAGAAACAAAAGTAAGAATCCATAATGTAATAACTATCCCAACACTATTATACGCATGTGAAAATTGGACGATACAGAAGAAACACGCAGGGAAGATAGAAGCTATGGAAATGAAGCACTTACGAAGAATAGCTGGGAAAACAAAGTGGGATAGACTAACTAATAGAACAATAAGGGAAATGGTAGAACTGGAGTCAATAACGAGTAAGGTACAAAGAAAACAACTTAACTGGTTCGGTCACATGACAAGAATGAGCCCAGACAGACTGACTAGGAAAGTATGGGAAACAAAACACTATAAGAAAAGGAGAAGAGGACGACCTAGGAAGAAATGGATACAACAAATAGCAGAAATAGGAAAAGATAGAGGGAAAACAGTGAAGGGGATGAAGGAACTAGCTGAAAATAGAAAAGAATGGAAAAAATGGACGACTGGATAAGCAACCCAAATCCGACGCCCGCAAGGGTACAAGGAAGGGGAGAAAGAAAGAAAGAAAATTATGCGATTTAGTAAGGTGATGCTGATATTTTGAAATATTGGGTTCAAGTATTGCTGGAATAAGTAGTTGTCAGTAAAAAAAACATAATTGTAACAGGTTGTAAAATAGTCATTTTTGCAACAGTGTTAGAGAATTTATGTGTTTCGCAGAATTCCTGGTTTATAGAAATAAATTTAAGCGCGTGTTTAAATTTCAACAAGGAAATAACAATGGGTTCGGATTTTAATATTTTTACCGTTGGGGAGTTAAAATATGCTGCTAATTTGTTTGAGCTACCTGAGAAAAAGAGAAAGGCAGAGATCATTCAAGAATTTGTCAATGCTAGTTATACAGCAGGAGAAATTAGAATTGAAATAGATATCTGGGAGGGAAATCCTCAGAAAGGCAGGTTAGAAAAGCAAGAAGCAAAGGAACGGGAAGAAAAAGAAAGGCTCGAAGCAAGACAGCGGGAAGAAAAATTAGCGTTAGTTAGGATAGAGCAGGAATTAGAACTAGCTAGGTTAGATGCACAGGTAAAAATTGCGCAGGCTCAAGCACCCAATCAGAATGGGAATGGATCGAATCATGGCAACGTAATTAAGAATGCATCGTTAAATATGACGAAGCAATTACAACCGTTTAAGGACGATGGCGACATGGGGTTGTTCCTCACCAATTTCGAAAGGGTTTGTGTCCAGCTACAATTCGAGAAAGAAACGTGGCCAATACGGTTGACAAGCGTATTGTCACCGGCAGCAAGTGAAGTGGTTGCACGCTTATCAGAAGAGGACTGCAAGAACTATGATAAAGTTAGGGCTAGTCTATTAAAAAAATACCAGTTAACGGCGGAAGTTTTTCGAACAAAATTTCGGTATGGAAAACGGAAGGCTGACCAAAGTTATGCAGAATTTGCGTATCAGTTAAAGACAAACTTTTACGAGTGGATCAAAAGTGAAGAAATAGAAGAAAATTTCGATAAATTGGTTCAACTCATTTGTTTAGAAAAATTTTATAGTGCATTACCTGGAGAAATGAAATTTTGGGTGGAAGACCGGAATAAGGCAAAAACTGTGGAAGAAGCGGCTGAACACGCGGACACATATGTTACTAAAAGGGGCCCAGGGACCGAAAAGCATTATAATAATTCGAACTTTAAGACACAGAAAAATAAGTTTGAAATTAAATCAGTGGCGTCAAACCAGAAGGATGATTTAGGGATTAAACAAGTGACAACAGAAAACAATACCAAGGAAAATCTGGATAAAAGTAGTTTCGATAAAAGAAGGCCATTTAAGTGTTATGGATGTGGGTCGGTGGGTCATTTTAAAAATTCACCAGAATGTCCGAAGGCTAAAGTTGTCTTAGCAACGATAAACGATGGTAATGACGTAGAAAAGCTATTCGAACCCTATACCATAGAAGCTAAAGTAAACGGTATTGAATCAAAACTATTGAGAGACAGCGCAGCAAGCTATGACATTGTACACTCAAGTCTAATTAAGTCACACGATTATACAGGAAAATGTGTAAATGTAAAGGGAATTTTAAATGAACAAAGTGTTGCTTTACCAGTTGCTAAAGTGGAATTGAGTTTACCAGAAATTCAGGTGGTTACTGAAGCAGCTGTCATAAATCATTTACCTTGTGGATATTCCTACCTATTATCAAACCGAACGTGGGAGATGATACAGGGAAAAGAGAATATAGCAATTCAACAGGTTTTTGCGTTAACTAGAGCAAAGGCGAAGAAATTAATGGAACAAGAAACATTTCAAGAAAAAAACAAGGAAACTAGTGTAGAAATACAAAATTCTCAAGAAGCAATAGATCCAAAAGGAGAAGAAGAAGCAATAAAGGAGATGAATTATAAATCACCTAGGCAAGACAATAATGAACCAATTTCAGTTCCGAAATCAGATGTGGATTATTCAGATATAACAAAACTTACACCTGCAAATTTAAGAACACTACAGTTAGAAGATCCGAAATTAAAGGAATATTTTGAATTGGCAGAATCTAAAAAGGAAAGTAATAGAGCAAAATTTTATATTTCGTATGGAATTCTTCATAGGAGATTTACTGACAGATTAGGCAGAAGTTACGAACAAGTAATGGTACCAACCAAATTACAAGGGAGGTTCCTAGATATTGCACATGATAATATGTGGATGGGACATCTGGGATGCAATAAGACGATCGACCGGATCAAACAAAATTATTGGTGGAACCAGTTGGGCCGAGATGTCAAGAACAAAATAAAATGTTGTGATGTCTGTATGCGAGTGGGAAAGTCAACTGACAAGAAAAAAGCACCTATGTGTCGAGTGCCAGTAATTACGGAACCTTACAGAAGGGTGAACGTGGATATCGTAGGACCATTGGCAAAAACCGAGAAAGGAAATCGATATTTACTAACTTTAATTTGCAGTGCAACTAAATTTCCCGATGCTATCCCCTTAAAAGTAGCAGATTCGGAAGCAGTAGTGAAAGGACTTCTGAATATTTTTTCCAGAGTAGGATTTCCGGTTGAGATTCAAATGGATTTAGGAACTGTTTTTACGAGCAATTTAACTACAGAATTTTTCGACCGGTGTGGAATTAAAATAATACACAGCTCTGCTTATCATCCGCAATCAAATGCGGTGGAACGATTCCACGGAGTGTATAAAAGAATTCTTAGGGCTCTATGCTATGAACACGGCAATGAGTGGGACGATTACATTGATCAAGCTTTATTTACTTTGCGATGTGCACCTCATGCGGCTCATGGATTAAGTCCTGCAGAATTAGTGTATGGTCGGCAAATTAGATCACCGTTAAATATGGTTAGGGAATTATGGATTGGTAAAGAAACCAATGAACCGGTGGTAGTTTATATTTTAAACTTGTTAGATAAATTGAAGAAAATGCAAAATATCGCAGAAGTGGCGGTACTGGAAGCGCAGAGTAGATCGAAGAAATATTACGATAAAAATGCAAGGAATTTGACTTATGAGGTTGGTGATAAAGTGATGTTATATCAGCAGGCAAGAACGAATAAATTACAAATGCAATGGACCGGACCTAAGGAAATTGTTAAGAAACTTTCTGAAACAAATTACGTAATTAAGGAGCTCTCGGGAAAAAGAAAACAAAACCTAGTCCACGTAAATTTATTGAAACCGTATTATGCAACAGCGGAAGTGGTGGCGATAATCATAACTCAACCTGGGGAAGAAGGAGCGGAATTAGACCTTCCGAACTTAGAAATAGGCAAAGACTCGGAAATACTAAGTGCTTCTGAAGTATTGAAACAAGCGAAAGGAGTGGGACATCTCACAGAAATTCAAAGAAAGGAATTGGAAAAATTAATCCAAGAATTTCCGGGATTATTTTCAGATCGACCGGGCAGAACACATTTAATCGAACACGATATCGCTCTTAAGGAGGAAAAGATAATACGAACACGAGCGTATTCACATTCGCAACGAGTACGAGAAATTATCGATATAGAAATCGACAAGATGCTCGAATTGGGAGTAATTAGGCCCAGTAATAGTGCTTATTCGTCACCCATGATCATTGTGGAGGCGGAAGGAAAGGAACCAAGGCCTGTAATAGATTACCGAGCTTTGAATGCTATTACCGTCCCCCAGCAACATCCAGTTCCAAATATCGAAGCTTGCGTAGAACGCTGTAGTAAAGCGAAATATCTAAGTTTAATCGATGTGGTAAGAGCATATTGGCAAATCGGAATGACGGAAAGAGCGAGTAAATATGCAGCTTTTATCACGCATCGGGGTGTTTTTGAACCTGTGACGTTGGCTTTCGGATTGCAATCTGCACCATTCTCTTTCCAAAGGTTAATGGATACAATTCTAGAAGGAATGAGTGAATTTGCAGAACCCTTTCTGGACGACGTAGCAGTGCATTCGATGAATTGGGATGCACATTTGGAACATCTACGTCAAGTTTTCACTGCAATGCACCAAGCGGGCTTAACCATAAAAGCAAAGAAATGTGAGTGGGGTAAAGCCGAATGTTTATACCTAGGACATAAGATCGGACAAGGATATCGAAAGCCGTCTGAAGCAAAAGTAGCGGCAATACAAGAATTTCGACGTCCAGAAACGAAACGAGATGTTAGAGCGTTCTTAGGCATAACGGGGTATTATAACCATTATATACCGACGTATGCAGAAATAGCAAGTCCACTTACGGACGCATTGCGAAAGACTGCGAAAAATAAGGTCGAATGGGATGAACAGAAGGAAACTTCCTTTCAGCGATTAAAGAAAGAGTTGATAAGCGGTAAAGTACTGAAAGCTCCAGACTATTCCCGCGAATTTATATTACAAACGGATTGTTCAAAAGGGGGAATGGGAGTAACTTTATCTCAACGCGATGAGAATGCGGAAGAACATCCAGTCTTGTATTTAAGCAAAAAACTTACTGACAGGGAACAGGCTTATAGCGCCAGTGAGCTAGAATGCGCGGCACTAGTGTGGGCTGTAGGAAAATTGAAACCCTATTTGTTTTTAAGTCATTTCACAGTAGAAACTGATCACTGTCCTTTGACTTGGTTAAAACAGATGAGCAGCAAAAACGGTAGACTGTTGCGTTGGTCGTTAGTTTTGCAGATGTTGAATTTTACAGTTGTCTATAAACCGGGAAAAAAATGTGGAAACGTAGATTCCTTGTCACGTTATTTTGTGTAAATAGGTTACCAAATGAAATGGTCTCACTGACAATTATGTCCGAATATTTGATGTTTAATTCGCGTAGAGTAGGTAATTTAGTTAGGTTAAATTTTGTAAGACCATTAAATTTTGAGCTTGCAAGAGGCATTACTTGAAGAAACAGTGCGAAAATTAAGAAGTTTTGTGGTGTTAAAAACGTGGGCTTTTACCCCCACAAGACTGTTTTATCCGGGGGCAACTATTGTGATATGCGTTCTCGTATACAATATACATTACACGGTTAGTGAGAACAGAAGTTAGATTAGTAATTATTATATAAAATGTAAATACTTAAATGCTATTTTCGTAGAATATAATTTCATGTTTTGGATTTTGGTACACAGCGGCCAGGATAGTTTGTATTATGTGCCTCTGTGGCGGAACTAGTGCAGGTAGTATCGTAAATAATGCGGACGTGCAAAACGCACCCCAGCAGGGTCATCTGGAATGCAGATGTACGATGCTTCCCCGTAAAAGCGGGTTCTTGTAAATATTCAGATCTTAAGAAACTGTGAAACGAAGCGGTCGGCTTCTAAAGGGTAGTTTTAAATAAATGTATTTAAGCTACTGCGTTTTTTTATTTCTCGTAAGAAGTTGGTAGAGACTGAAGTTAGTGTGCAACTTGTTCTTTGTTGGCTGTGCTCAGAACCCCGACGTTAGGCGTATCGCGACAATATTCGGTTGTTTTTTGAAATCGGGACAATCACATGAAACAGACACATGGTTTTCGCTACTGCAATGTAAGTATTTTTTAGCCCCTCTTTGGCACCCATTATCACTACATTCTTCTCCGGCGCATTTCTGACACCTTTTTTTCCTTTACATTGTCGCCTAGTATGACCATAACACAAGCATTTAAAACATTGGACCACCGGGTACACGTAAGGATCTACGAGAAAGTTTATCATATTTCTTTTCACATTTTTGTGGATTTTACTTAACAGAAAAGTCAGAACTACCATTTGACTATCCACGAGTGATGTTTTAGAGATTTCGTAGTATACTTTCGTATACGTTCCTTCCTACCAGCGATTGAACAAGATTGCTTTTTCACGGATAACTTATACATTTTGAATTACGAATAGATATATCTATATTATAAGGTAAGCTTATCTGATGTCTCCAGCATTGACGAAGTCTTAAGTTCGCTCTGGTGCTGTATCGACACGATCAAATCGCATTTGCAGCAGCGGAAGACGATGCAGACAAAGATATGCAGAAGGCATAATCAAGCTTCCAAAGACAACACAGCAAAGAGCAGCCAACCGCCAGGTAAAATATAGACGAAAAACAGGAAATAAAAGGCAAGCAGCAAAGGCCCTGTAATAATTTTACGTATTAATAAACAACCTTGAAAGTACAGTTATTTACTTACTTTAATTAATTATCGGCACATTGTTTTATAGTCCCCAAATACGATCAGCTCCACGACACAGACACAGCGGCGGCGCAGGAACTACTTTAATTATGGGGGGGCCAACAAATTTTTTGAGTGTTTTAACATAACTAAGCTTTATGTTCAACTGTTTCATAAACACTTTATTATAGTATTATTTAGCGTCCATAAAGTGCCACTTTAGTTCATAGAGTAAAGTAAATCGGCCGCCTGTCAATGTTCAGTAGTTATTATCAAAATAAATGTCATTTTATTCAAATCAGGAAAGAATATTGTACGTATTAACTGAAAACTTTACAATTAATAAAAAGGAAATCATCTTTAATACCTCCCGGTAATAGGTAGTTATTCTTGACATTGAAAACGCAATTAACCTAAAAGCACACTTCAAAACTAACAAATGTTTCAATAGCAACTTGAATTTTCTAATGTGTATATTGCTACAAATGATATTGTAGATAAAAGAAAATCTTTTGCACAGCGTTCGAACATAAAGCTTTGCATGCAGCTTGTACATAATCAGACCTTATTTGAGTCGTCCTCTTTATCGCTACTCGACGCTCCCTCTGCATAAAATAGACTCAATAAAGTCCTACATTATTTACTTGATACATAAATAACTATTGTTACAATTAAGCCATAATGCTTTTCAGTCACGTATTGAATGGTCATAAAGATACAAAAAGTACCTTAAAGGTATAAGTACTTCATTGTTACTTTTTTTTTACTTCGTAAAATATAGTAATCGTGATTTTTCATAGTAATCACATTTTTGCGGAAATATCCGTATTTGTGTCTTTTCGTTCAGAAAAATTAATTTTCAAAATGATACATGTCTGTTAGGTTATGATCATGACAATTTGTAAGTCTGTCAGTATGTCTGTGTCCTCTATAAAACCCAGATTGTTTAATTGATCGGCCTCAAAATTTATATATTTATTTTTAATATAGATTTGGAAATCCCAGTCATTTTTGGTTAAAATCGGGTAACCACAAGTGGTACTTTACTCTTATGTTTTTCTGTTTTCCCGGAAAATTTTATAATTGTTTGATAAAAATTAAATTTCATAATATAAGATGATATATTGAGTAACTATATACAACTTTTGTTTAAAAAGTTTATAAGAAATGTAGTTTTTGGAAAAATCGCAAAATGAAAGTTTTACAAAAACTTTCTCTCAAACATATATTGCTTAATTATCTATAACTTTTGTCAAATCCATTTTTGTTAGTATAGTTTTACAAGCAGTAATAAAAAGTCGTGTGGTAACCAGGGCCGTAACTAGGTAAGTAGAAAGGGGACACCTAGCCCCTCCACTTTTAATTGATTCGCGGGTGCGCCACTGGATTCGCGGTTTAATTCGCGGATTTATTCGCGGATTTCGCGGTTTTAATTTTAATTCGCGGATTGACCCAATTAATTTTCGCGTTTTGCTCTAATTAATCACATATGAAGTTTGATATGTAATTTACATATGTGCTACTGATTAAATTACGCGGCGGACATTTTTAATTTGCTTCCGGAATTACGCGGCGGCCATTTTCACTTTTCGCGCGAATATTTGAATTTGAAATTTTTCAGATTTTTTTCTAAGTTCAATTTTTTTAATTTAAACTTCCCGGCTGTCGGCCATCTTTGTTTTCTGCGCGCGCACTTCTCGCGGCTGCCCTTTTAATTTGAAATTTTTTCAGATTTTTTCTAAGTTCAATTTTTTGAATTTAAACTTCCCGGGTGTCGGACATCTTGGTTTTCTGCGCGCGCACTTCTCACGGCTGCCGTTTTAATTTCAATTTTCGCGCGAATATTTCAATTTGAAATTTTTCAGATTTTTTTCTAAGTTCCCTTTTTTAAATTTAAACTTTCCGGGGTGTCGGCCATCTTGGTTTTCTGCGTGCGCACTTCTCGCGGTTGTCGTTTTAATTTTAATTTTCGCGGAAATATTTGAATTTCAAACTGATAGATCTTCCGTCTCCCTCATCGGGCGTTGGTTGTCTCTCTCTCTCTCTTGCATTCACAGAAGGGCTGTTTATATTTAAAAAATCTCTGGACGAGCTGGATTCGAACGCTCTACGTTTGTGTTCACCAAATTAGTTGCAAGCATCACTGGCTCAGCACCACCGAGACGATGCAGATTTTATGTGTATAGCGGAAAGATACTTTCCCTGCTCTTACGTCACGAGCCCAGCTTTTAAAACAAACTATTTTTTTAAAAATATCAATTATAACTATGGGATTATGTAGCCTGTTGTGTTTAAAGGTTGATACAATTTTTTTAAAATTGACTTTGTCACTGGTTTTGCTAAAAATAATTACTTTAATTTTTATAATTTGCGTGACGCGCTATCGATATTCTCATTGTCCCGCCCTACTATATACCTGGAAATTTCCGCTCGACCGTCGATAAGAGGTAAAGTCAGATCGTAAATATAAAACGGGATACAAATTTGATTTTAATATATTCCTGAAATACTAAGTATGAAAAGGTCTCATATAATTTTATTAAATTATTTATAAAAACCGCGGTTATTATCTATTTTCCATATTTGAAATGCTAGCATTCGTAGTACCGTGATACTGATTAAATTACGCCTTAGCTTCTGATTAAATTACGCGGCGGTCATTTTCAATTTTGCGCTAATTGAAGTTTAAATTTTACAGATTCTTTCTAAGTTCCCCTTTTTAAAACAGGTTGAGACATGTGTTTGTGACTAACAGCGCTTTGTTCGTTTAAACATCCTTGGAGACAATTTTGCTTTGTTCGTCACGGCTTATATATACCAGCAATAAGATAACATGGACAAGAGGCTAACACGTATTGCTAGAGTAAGAAAGAGATAAACATAGCAGCAAATATTCGAAAAGGCTTGACTCTTAATTTTAATTATGTCATTTGTCAACTAAACATGCCTACTAATATAATTTTTTGTATGGCTATCTCTTTCTTACTCAAGCGTTGTATTTACTTGTTCATGCTATCTCATTTCTGTTATATTTTTATCATTTGTCCCGGTATTACAATCCGTCAGTGAAAGTTTGCACTGTACCGCAATTCGTCACGGAGAATGCATGTATAGACAAGATTCAACCCATAGGTATATCTTACACATTTTGTATGACGTAATGCTTCTCCTGTTTTAAAAAGCGGCGGATAATAATTCATGGAACTATTACGCAACAAACTTAAATAAAAATCCGTCGTCGGTATTCATATTTGTTGTAAGGGGCAACTGTCGGAATCCACAAGCTGAACGTATCGTTATAATTTCTTCTATTTCGTACTACCAAATTTCATAAAAGTATAAAAACTGAATCTTGTTTTCCAACAAATCGGTACAGGTTTGACGGCACGACGGTCTTTTTAATTTGTAACACCGAGATTGACATGTTTGGTTTTTATTTTATAAGTAAGCGTCTGAAATTGTGTCATTATATCGATCAAAACTGTATTTTAGTTTTAAAAATTCCAGTATAAATGCAAACGGACGAAAATAAAAACGCAATTGACCACAACTTAACATAAATTTGTATAAAAACAGACAATTTCGTTGAAAAAATGTTCTGACACCGTCATTTCACTTAAAATTTAACAAGAAACTGCCATCATGTCACTTTAAATTATACAAAAAACGACATTTTTATTCAATAAGCGATAAAAAATACGCCATCACACATCATTTCACTTAAAATTATCAGAATTCGTTTTGCAAAGCGCTTTTATAATAACGAAAATGATGTAAAAACAGTTTTCGAATTATTTCTAAGCATAATTTTGCAAATGTTTTACACTTTTTTATAAAATGTATCGCTCAAAATTAAAAGAAATCACAATTTTTTTAATTATATCACACCATTATGAAATCGTAGATTGACTTTTTGAAATTTTACACTTTGTAACTGTAAAATAACTTCAAATACTAATATTTTAGCTTTAGATTTTGTAATTATTGCAGATTCGTGAAAAAACAAAAGCAGAGTAGAAATAAAAAACACAAAAACTTTGTAATAAACAAATATATTGTTCTTATTTCGTATAATACTTAATAATATAAAAATAAATGTACAGCTGAATGTCTTATTTTCTAAAATTTCGCTAGCAATTTACAACGTAGAACAAATTTCAGTGTGGCATTTTAAAGTTTAAGATACTCCCAATCTAGAATTCCCTTCGTTTTTGATGTTGAGGACCTCTGCCTTAGAGGCGCTTTTCTAATGGCCCTTTTCTGGAGGCGTTTCCATATCGGCGTTCTTCTGGCTGAACCCTTTTGATGTGGACTTGGATGAGTAGCTGGTGTTTTTAATTTATATTCTAAATCGGACTCACAGTTATCAGTTTCCATTTCGGTTTTTTCTGTAGTACCAGTCGGGGTTGGCTTCTTTTGCTGTTTAGGTTTAGCTAGCAGCACATGAGCAACGTTAAGGCCTTTGATGTAATCAGTAAACTGTAGGCGTCCGGGTGGATTAATAGTTTTTCGAGGTTTCAGAGTGTCGTGAACTAAATCGACTATGTTAGACGCCGGTAAAATTTCACCCTTTATAGTAACGGTACCCTTGTGATCCCAGCTCACATCGTTTGAGGCACTCAAAGTGCGTAGGAAAACTTCAGCTTTTTTCTTAAAAGTTTTGGAAAGTGTAGATAAAAAACGGCATTTGATAGGCTGTTACTGCTTGTTTCAATAGGTATTTTGATTGGCTGCCGTGCCTGGTTTGTGAAATGAAGGAATCTTTGTAACACTTGGTTGTACTGTCCCCATTTATCGTGATCAGTTAATTTGGACTTTAAAACTGTTTGCATTTCGTCATCAAGCTGTGATAATATATTTTTTTCCGTATTCTCGTCAGACTGTTTAGAGTAATGCAAATAACGTCTGTTTAACATATTTAGCCAATTGATGTCTTTAAGTTTATGAGATATTCTATCAAATTTACGTATACCAAATATTAACCGCAAGCATGCATTCTGAAGTCTTTGAATTCTAGCTTTATCTTGTGAATCGATACATGGATCATACACCACATCACAAAAATCCATTTGTGATAAAACCAAACTATCGCATAAAATACCCTTTACCTTAGTGTCCAGCATTTGACGATTTTGGTAGATCAACCTGAGATTGCTGTAGGCTTTTTGTAAGCATTGTGATATATGTTTTTTAAATCGTAATGTTGTATCTAGAATTAGTCCTAGATTTCTAACTGTATCGACAATTGGTATTACCTTATTATCGATCTTTATTATCATATTATCTTTAGCGAAGGCAATATCGTTCTTTCTTCCAAAAAATGTAACAGCCGACTTATCGGTATTTAGTTTTAAACAATGTTGCATAGAAATATCAGCAATACGATTTAAATCTTGATTTATAAGGTCAGCTGCATGCAAGCTGTCAGAAGCTTCAAAAGAAAAATAAATTTGTGAATCGTCGGCATAGAAGTGATGATTGCAATGCTTTAGAACAGTATGAAATGAGAAATATAAAGCGTAAACAGAAGAGCCCCAAGAATCGATCCTTGAGGAACTCCTGATTTATTTTCAATGAATTCAGAAACATTGTTACCTACGCGGACGGCCTGATAACGATTTACAAGATAATTATGTAATATTTTAATAGCTTTAGGTTTTAAACCTATGTAATTGTCAAATGCTTTTGAGTAATCTAAAGAACAACAGCCGTTATCTTACCAGCATCTGCAGCCGCAACCAAATCGTCAACAATGTCTAATAAGGCAGTGGCGCAACTGTATCCCTTTCTGAAACCTGATTGGTTGACTGGCAGCACATTGTTTAGCTGTATATGATTACGAAGTTGCTGATCCATTATCCTTTCTAATATTTTTGACATAAACGGCAAGATGCTAATAGGACGTAAATCGTTTAGTTCTTTAGGTGATTTGATTTTCGGAATAGGATTTATTAAAGATTTTTTCCAGTCATCGGGGAATACCGAATTTTCTAAGCAAAAATTTAGGAGGTGGGTTATGATGGGCAAAATAAAAGGAAGGCACAATTTAATAATTCTGTTGCTAATACCATCATACTCCACTGCATTAGTTTTAATAGTTGTAATGATTTTGAGTACCTGAATTTCATCGACTGCTTCAAATTCGAAAAAGAAGTTATATAATCTTTTATGTTGTTACTATTGTAGGATGCAGAACGGTTTAATCGTAACAAAATGAATACACAGTAATACACAACAAATATGAATTAACAGTAAAACATAACACATAAAGTTCAGGCTTGCTTCGTGCGCGGCCACACTTGTTGGCGTTCATCGGACGACTCCGCGCTTTCCCCACCTTCCGCGTGGCGGTGGCTCTGACTACGACAAGCATGGCGGTGGCTCTGACTACTACACTAGAAAATGCCCTAGTATCATTTGAATTTATAGATACCTTTGGAATAGAAGTAATGAAGTAAGTATTAATTTTATTATAATCATTTAAAGCAGGAGGTAATTCAGTTTGGGATTTTTTTGAAATGTTTAAGTCTTTTAAGTTCTTCCAAAATAATTTAGAGTTATTAGCAAATAATGAGGTATAATAAGCTTTTTTGTCTCTCCTAACCGCACTTACAACTTGATTCCTTAACTGCTTGTAATAGTTGTAGTGATTAGTATCTTTTGACCGTTTAAAACGACTTAAGGCTTGATCACGCAATCGCATCATATTTTTAATGGTGTCAGTCAACCATGGGGCACACTGTTTAGTGATTCTAAAAGTTTTGATTGGCGCAAACAAATCTAGCAGAATTGTTACATTTTCAATAAAAAATTTTAGTTTACCATCAACATTGTAGATATCATAAATATTTTTCCATGGGATAGAACGTAGATCCGAGTAAAATTCTTCATAATTAAAGTTTTTAAAGTCTCCAGACGTGCGAATAATCGGATAGGGTTTAATGTAAGGTAACGTGAACGTGCCGCGAACAATGTGGTGGTCAGAGATGCCGTGAACAACAGAAAAAGATGAGACTAGGTCTTTATTTGAAGTAATTAAATAATCAAGAAGTGTGCTAGATGTAGCTGTTACGCGGGTTGGCTCATTAATCAACTGAAAAAGATTAAAGGTTTCAAAAAAGTTTACAGTATAACCTGTGGCCAAACTGTCAACATCAAACAAATCTATGTTAAAATCACCAAGGCAAAAAATACCCTCAACAGTAGGTAATATCACAGATAGTGTTAATTCTAATGTATTGATAAACTCATAATAAAACCTTTCATGTGGATTATAGACCACTCCAAATGCATACTTACGATTTTTAAAAGAGATGTTTAACCATAACTGTTCAATATCACGTACGGTATCCATAACAGTAAAAGATAAAGATGTATTTAAGTAAAACGCAACTCCACCTCCTCGACTTTGTCTATCTTGGCGTACGATAGTATATCCTTCTATTAAGATGTCATTATTGTTAACAGAGTCCCTTAACCAGGTTTCGACAACAGCCACGATATCGTATGAATGTTGAAGAACGTGATCCCTGAAATCAATAAAATTACACACAAGTGAACAGCAATTGATAAGTGCACAATTTAAGATAGGACGCATTCAGTTATCTACTTCACAAGCAAGACAGAGGACAGGCAAAAGAAAACGTTAAAACTTAAGAAAAAAAAATCCAATGAAAATGGAATAAAAATTAGAATTTTTCCCGTTCTGTGAAACCCGTTTGTACTATAAAATTAGTTTCTGTTTTATTTCATTTTAAAATTAAAAACCATTACAGTTTTACAAAATATTTTCTCCTTGAGAAAAAATACAACAGAACGTAATTTTCTATATACACCTGCAGATACAAAGAAATAATCGTACATCATGAAGAACAAAATCATACTTTTAACTTTTCTAAGTCGAGAATGGTATTTACAGATATGATTGGAGAGTTTTCGCTTTTACGCAAAAAGAGTCTGCAGTCTTTGACCCACGTAAATTTGTAATTTTTATCTTTAGCAAACGTTTTGCATTCATATAAAAGGTTTTTATTTTGAGCCGTTAAGTGATCGTAAATAGAAATAATTATATTATCATTAAGGGTACGATATATCTGACTTACAGTAATTTTCCTCCCCTTAATCTTATTTTTATAGGTGTTCAAAATATTGTTTTTTAACTGCCGACTGTTCAATGCAACAATAATGGGTTTATATTTCCTTGAATTTCGGGTGGAACTCTGGCAGGCTTCGATGACAGTAGCGGATAAGTCCATACCAATCAGACGAAAAATATTCAACGCAATATAGCTTGGATTTTCTCCAGGCATTTCTGGTACCCCCGATAGCTCCAAGTTTTTAATCCTCGATCGCTGCTCGAGAGCCTCGACTCTGTAGCTCAATTCTTGATTTTGACGCTTCAAAACTTCATTTTGTTGTACAATCTTCTCGTTTTGATTATCTATCTGCAGAAGTTTCTCCTGTAGATTAGGCACCATGGCCAGCTGTTTTTGGATTTGCAAAATCATTTGGAATTGAACGTTTAGTTTTTGTTCCAGGTTTAATTTTTCGAACTTCTCAAACTCCATTACCACTGGAGTTTCCGGATTCATAATATTATTTCTTGAAATCTCTTGCGTATCTGCTGAAACACTCTTAGTGCATGTTTTGCATTTCCATACACGCTTCACGATTTCGGAAAGTTTATCGAGTTTTTCACTTCTTTTTCCTGCGCACTCTAGGTGATAATTATTTTCACATTCACAACACACTAAATAAGATCGGTTGTCGGTAATGTTCAAATTACAAGTACTGCACTGCAACTCCATTTTATACAGATAAATAGCTAAATTTATTGAGCGTTAACGAGATCCACACGGGCGAGAAATCAGCGATGCTCACACATCGACGTCTAGCAAACAAAAATATTTAAATATGTGATTAGAAGTCAAATTTGATCTTCGAGAACGCTTTATTACTACCACGTATCAAATCAGCAATTATTATTTTTTACAATTAATGGGAATTTAACCCTTAGCGTGACTATTTCTCATAGATTTTTTAATTCAAGTTATTTTGTTACTCACAAAATATGAAAAAACCCTTTGGTTGCCCTTATTACCCAACCAGTTAAGAACATACAACTGTTATATCACATGATATCCGTTAGATATCTGGATATAAATATTTAAATTAAATGTATCATATATTCTATATGCTTCATTACACTCTCAAAAAAGTTGTGGTTAATAGTTACATTTTTACCTTCAGCTTTCACTACAGGAACAGTATTTAATAACATTGTAAAAAAGTAAATATTGCAATTTTGTCTCCTACAGGAGTCGCTGTATATGATTACTATTTGTATATTATTACTTTTTTCTGAAAGATTGTTCAAATAATGGTAAATGCAAGAATTCATTTCTTGCTCTTCACGATCAGCCACTGTCTCATTCCACAGGTAGCATACAGACGAGAATGCTTTGCCCATGGTTTGGTAAATGGTAAGGTTGAACGTCCATAGTTGACGTTTGTAGAAACGCATTCCATTGGTAGGCATCTTTGTAAGATTGTAACATTACCTGTATTATTCTGGAATTCCTCCGTATCTCTTCTTCTTGAATCATATGCCGACTAAGCCAAATATAGGTGTTTATTTTTTTCTTCTTCAATTGATGTCCTTTCTGTCTCATTTTAACAACATTTTAATTGCATAGCATAGTGTCCTTTTTAGGCTTATTATGGAAAGATAAATTCCCCAACAAATATTTTTCTGTAAGGCGATTCATTTCGCGGTTTAACATTTTTTCCTTTGCAATAATCCATATATAGATCGGAAGACAAGCACCTTTTCTGCTTGTGGGAGCGTGAATAGTGACTCTGATAAGCCGGAAATAGGCCTATATATTCTGTTATTAGGAGTTTATCATTTTCTAGAACTTTAGGATAATTTTTACTCTTACTTTTTTTTACGTAAAATCAAATGTATTTACAAATATGGTTTGACACACTTCCATTTTTTTACCGTTAGTATTTTCCAAAAAATACTTTCCAGTAAAGTTTCGGCTACTTTTCTTGCTGTCATTATGTTTTACTCGTTGAACATGCTGTTCGTCTTCTTCTATGGCATTTGTAATAAACTGGTTTTGTCCAGAGTTAGACTTTCGATAGAAACTTGTAAAAAAAAAATTGTCGCTCTTCAAGAGAGTATTTTTCAAAACGCTACTTTTTGCATATTCACGCTGCTTTCATTTCTTTAGTTCTAGTTTTTTTCCCGACACCGACGAATATTTTTTGCCTTGAGTTTTCAACGACTTTCTTATATTTCCTGTCCAATTAGAAGGATTCCGTTTTCGTTTCCTTGTAGCCTCACCCTTGTTTATGTTTTCCTACGTCTGCATGATTTACTTACTGACTGGTTTTCTGCAGTACCAACTAGTGTATTGTTAGCAAGTTAGTTTATTTACCAAGCTGATATCTTCAACATTTTTTGTTGGTTTTCGTCAATGTCCTCGGCGCTGTCCGTCGGTGATATATATTCATCACCGCTATCTCAAACGGTTCTGATTCACTTGATTCTAGCATATTATTTTTATTTGGTATTACTTCTTCAAGCTTCTCTTCCAGTTCTTCACTTAAAACTGGTACTGACCTGGACCGTCTGTTGACATTGTTATTGTCGCCAATTAATACTGATTCTGCAAGATAAAGATACAAACTTACAATAAAATATGGATAAAATACATAAAATGTGTCTCATTGCTCTAAGTAAAGAACAACCACGACATGAAGCAACCTTAAAATCCATATATTATTTTAGTTTCAAAAAAATGTAGTATCTAATCTATCACGTACCATTGTCAGTGTTACACATTTATAAAATCTTCCTCGCCCCTGAACTTATCGTATTTATTCCATAAACACTTTAAAATTTGAATTACATTGCAGCAAAGTAACAGCGTTAATGTTTGTGCACAGACTGGTTTGCCGCTTTGCCGCTTTGTTCAGTGCCAAGCATTGGCCACCATTACATAAATTTCCTTTAATGAACAGTGGCTAATGTCTACCTTAAACTTTTTACCTTTAACTGTTTTCAATGCATTCGTACCGACATTGGCCGATATTATACATATTTAATAGAGCTGTTATTGGTTGAGCTAGATATTGGCCGTTTTAGCATACCAAAGATAGCAAGAAAAGAAATACAATACAATCCTTACCTCAACACAGCAAAATATTCACACTGGCTCTTTTAGCTCCACGCCACCGAGTTCTAGACGTGTTGTTGGGGATTCAGGTTGAACAGTATTTTACTTCCCTAATGGGCAGCTTTCGCATAATTCGCCCACGTTCGTCAGCAATTACACTAGTATTAAGTTAACTTAACTTAATAATGCGTAGGCCATGCAAACTATAACAACAACAAAAAAGATAATTGAGAAGGAGCTCCAGAAGAGCAAAACATACTTTTGCAAATTGAAAATTGGAAACCAACAAGAAAACAAAAACGATCATTCTCATTCGTTAAAACAGCTCTTCCTTCTAGACCTATACCAAATGTAAGATATGATCAAGTTAGTCACTTGTTACTCATACTAAATAGGGTGGGTAAAACTGTTGTACTCATAGAAAACCTACCATTTATTACAAAAGCTACAAGATGAGACCGTGTATCATCCCTGTAAATGAGCAAAAACGCAAAACAACTGAAATTTTAACGCTAGCTCCTGTATAAATTTTAATTAAACATTAAAAATTTATTAAATTTATACATCGCCAATCAAGCGTTACATCTATCCGGTGCTCGAACTAGTGATAACAAATCACGCACCCGCTATGCGCGGGTGAAGCTCAAACCAATGCGCCGAGCAGTGAATTCAACCCTTCTAAAAAAGCACAGATAACTAAGGCTCCGAAGAGTATCTAGGCGGTTTCCGCCATGGTTTTACTTCACTTGAGTTCATCCCACTTGAGTCGAGCAGTCCTGATCCTGTCCAGTCCCGACTTCAGATTCATTCTCCTTAACCCTCCTCCTCTCTCCTGACTGGGTTCTCCGAACTGGCAACAGAACTGTGTAACGGAGTAGACCTACAACCCTTACCAGTCCAGACCAGTCTATTTACTAAAATTAGTTTACCCTCCGTTTCTTTAATTTTACTTTATCACATCCTTTAATACACCATCCAGAAAGTAAATACCATTATAATAGAGGGTTTTTATTATTCAAACTTGCTTTTACTCAAAATACAGGTTACAAATTCAGAAAAAAAATGGTTATTTTATAAATATCATTTTCTCTAGCAATAATAATTTATAACAAATTTCTATATGATATATTTTATTATAACATTTCATAATTGACTTTTTCAGATAATTATTTGAGCTTGGCTTTCACTTTAGTTATTCTGATTGTCAGTTAATACAAATTAAAATCTAAGCTCTGATGTTACCAAACAACTATCCCAACTAAATCAACTTATATGCTCGAACCTTCTTAATAAACTTTTCACAATTTAGCAGTAACTGTATCTATAGTATCATTCATTAAACAATTCTCAAATATTTATGTTGTACTTTTAATGTATAAATCCCCCCTTGTACTTCTTAATTGCCAATTAATTTATTCTTTCAAAATAATTTCATACCTTGAAATACCCTTATAGATAACTATCAGTCTCAAGCAAGCTACCACTACAATATCTTTCTGTTTGTTGGGGGCGCTGAGTAATTTTAATTCTGAAAAGGGGGCGGTAGGCCAAATAAGTTTGGGAACCACTGATCTAGATCGTTGCTAGTCGCAATTCAGGTAGGGTTGCGTCATAGCTACCTACTTGCGGACTAGCAGATCGCTGGGCCGTTGCTCTTATCGTAAACTTCTGCGCACTGGAGATTCAAACGCCGATTTTGCCTTAATGGAGGCCTGCAAATTTGAACATACTGTTGACATGTAAAACACTAATTTGCATTGGCGTTAAAGTCACATTTTACATTTGGCTTGGTATCCCATTTGTACCGTGATTCACCCACCTGGGGTCCTTTTCCCTTGTTTTTTTTAAATTAGCCATCTTGCAGAGTTTTAGGACATTAAAACGCCACGCTATCCTACTGCGGGTTGGCGAGTTGGTGAGGTGGGGGATAGATGGAGTTAATGTGGGGAGTGGGTGGGGATAAGGGTTAGGACATGACTCTCCCTCGGTAGTAGGAGTTAAGAGAAAGAGAAGTCAGCCCCATGGAATCTGGGGGAGGCAAAAATTCGCTAGTTAAACTACGACACCGTCAACATCCAAAAACAACGACTATAGCAACATGTGAACATATCAAACAAAAATACTGCCAAAAGAAAACACAACTAACAATAGCAACATATAATATAAGAATACTACTCAGCGACGATGGACTTGAGAAACTGGAAGACGAATTAAAAAACATTAACTGTGACATACTAGGTCTAGCCGAGGTTAGGAGAAGAGGCGAACAATGCTATAAACTGAAGTCGGGGAATACATTCTATTACAAAGGAGAAGAGGATGAAGCTCAAAGCGGCGTTTGATTCGTAATAAATAAGAAATTATCAAGTAATGTGACAATGTACAACTCCATATCTGACAGAGTAGCATATATCATCCTAAAAATAACAAAAAAGGTATCGTTAAAAGTTATTCAAGTATATGCACCTACAAGTACATATGACGACTAAGAAGTCGAAGCATTTTATGAGGAAATTACTCTATCACTAACAGACAATCCCACAACCTACACACTAGTAATGGGTGACTTTAACGCAAGGTTGGGAGCAAAACAAGAAGATAGCAAAAGGAAAATAGAAAACTTCGGCTTCGGACAACGAAATCGAAGAGGTCAAATGCTTATAGAATACCTAGAGAAAGAAAACCTATATGCTATGAACACTTTCTACAAAAAGAAATCTCAACGCAAATGGACATGGGTGAGCCCGGACGGAGCTACAAGAAACGAAATAGACTACATACTATCTAGTAATAAAATCATAGTAAAAGACGTCTCGGTCCTGAATCACTTCACAACCGGTAGCGATCATCGACTTGTTAGAGCAAAGATAACAATAAATAAAAAATACGAAAGAATAAGGATGGTTAAACAGAAAGAAAAGAAAATAGATACAAAAATCTTACGAGAAAA
Source organism: Agriotes lineatus (assembly GCA_940337035.1). Lineage (NCBI taxonomy): Eukaryota > Metazoa > Arthropoda > Insecta > Coleoptera > Elateridae > Agriotes > Agriotes lineatus. Next base: position 29,090 of record CALNHX010006869.1, read on the forward strand.
GGGAGAAGAATACACAACGAAAATAAACCAAAAAATAGAAAGAGAATCAAATTTAGAACACAAAACTATAGAACAACTCAATGAAATTTTAACACAAACACTCACAGAAACGGAACTAGAAATAGCAAGACAAAAAAAGAACAGACGTCAACCAATTTCAGATGAAACCAAAAACTAATAGAAACAAGAAGACAGATGTGGAGAAACGGAAACCGAAACACAGCAGAGTATTCAGAAATTAGTAAGACTATCAGAACGAAGATCAGGAAGGAGAAAATGAAAGAACAGGAGGAAATGATAAAGGAAACAATTGAGAAAAACAAAAACATGAAATGCCTTGAACCAGTCATAGGTAAACCTCAGATACATGTCCTGAAAGATAAAAATGGAGCTATAACAAGAGATTTAACAGAAATACAAAAAATAGACTTTTATACAGATTTGTATAGCACAAAAAAAACAGAGCCATTAACAATTAAAGACAAGTTAAAAAAGAAGGTAATGAATTTCAACTCTGAGGAAATCCCAGACATAAACAAAGACGAAGTTAAAAATGCTCTAAAATATATGACAACAAAGTAGCAGGCAGAGACGAAGTCCTGACCGAAATGTTAAAACTAGGAGGGGAACAAGCTTTAGACCTAATAGTGTTATTACTCAATAAATGCTTGCATGAAACCAATATACCATCTCACTGGAATGAAGCGAATATAATTATACTGTTCAAAAAAGGCGATAAAACTGATTTACAAAACTATAGGCCGATAACACTTCTCTCACAAATTTACAAACTTTTCACAAAGATTATAACAAAAAGGCTTAATAACAAACTAGACGCACGTCAGTCAGCGGAACAGGCTGGGTTCAGGGAAGGCTTTAGTACCTGCGATCACCTTCACACTGTCAAGATCCTAATTGAAAAGGCTATAGAATACCAAATACCACTATATTTTGGATTTGTGGATTATGAAAAGGCATTTGACAGTGTAGAACAGTGGGCAGTTTTAGAAGCACTACAAAACAGTAGAATCTACTACAGATACACCCAAGTTGTAAAGACTATCTAACAGAATGCTACATCGACAATCAGACTCCATACAAATTCGAAACCAATTCCAATAAAAAGAGGAGTACGCCAAGGCGATACAATGTCCCCTCAGTTATTCAATGCGGTACTGGCAGATATATTTAAAAATTTGTTATGGGAGAGCAAAGGTCTTAACATCAACGGATCAAGATTAAACCATCTCCGCTTCGCCGATGACGTAATTGTAATCTCTGAATCAAAGGAAGACCTAGAAATAATGCTTAATGAATTGAATATGATATCAGGACAAATTGGATTAAAAATGAACTATAGAAAAACAAAGGTAATGACGAACACTCAGGAAGAGATGAGTATAAAGATAAACGAACAAAAAGTGGAACAAGTACATGAATATATATACCTGGGACAGAAGATCAAACCACTAAAAGAAAATCAAACCGCGAAAATAGACAAAATAGTACGCCTAGGGTGGGCGGCATTTGCAAGAATGAGTTACATTTTAAAAAACCAAAACATTCCACTACACATGAAAAGCCAAGTGTTCGACAAATGTATACTTCCAGTTTTGACATATGGAGCACAAGTTTGGACCTTCACAAAAAGAAATATAGACCGCCTTGCAAAAACACAGAGAGCAATGGAACGCACGATGTTACGTATATCCTTGAAAGATAAAATACGAAATGACGAAATCCGCCGAAGGACTAATGTAAAGGATATAGTGACACATGTAAGTCAAATAAAATGGAAATGGACAGGTCACAATGCAAGGTATACAGATAACAGATGGAATTACCAAATACAACAGTGGAGACCATGGACAAGAAAGAGAAATAGAGGAAGGCCGTTGCTTCGTTGGGCGGATGATAAAAAAAAGTCGGTGGTTATGATTGGTCAAGAAAGGCCACAGACAGAACATTATGGAAAGAAATGGAGGAGGCCTATGTCCAATACTGGAATGAAAGAGGCTGATGATGATGATGATCCCATTTGTACCACGTTTTAAATAGCCGCTCAGAATATAACTTTATTTGCATCATACCATCTTATATTACGACTGCAATCTGTCCACCACAAGTTCAATATTCAGTTTCGGATTATACCTGTAGAAATTGACAATTCACTATAATGTAACGGGCGGTTTTCGTGACATATTTGAATTGGTTATTTAATTATCGCCATTTTTAATCTATTGTCTATAAGTTCTCAAGATAATGGCTATTGTGTTACGCTAAGCTTAGCCAATTTTTATCAAATGTTATAATAGTTGGAAACTTGAAAATTCTACCAATAACGTTTTTATCCGAATCGGAAGATGTGGTTTTCCTGTTCCAGTTTTAGGTTTAAAAAATTGTAATGCTGTAAGCACACTATAAACTACTGTGTGGTTATTAATCACCTTTAAATATTTTTCTAGATTGCAAGTATTCAATTTTTACTTCCTTTTACAATAAAGGAAGTATTGGATTCACCCCAAAAATTCGAAATTGAGTTTTCAACAGATCTTCACGTTTTAGAGTCCCCTGATCCCAAAAAACATATTTTTTTTCATTGGTCTGTGTGTCTGTCTGTGAACAGAATATCTCAAAAACGAAAATAGGTATGGCGTTGAAGGAAGTTGTGTGCGTGTATCACACCAGATTTTTTACTGATAGGTAAATGCAATACAAAGCTATACATCTTCATAGCTTTAAATCAAAAACAGTTTTTCAAAGACCGGTCGCATGTTTTTTGTTTAATTCACAGTTAAATGTAGAAAGAAACGCCTCTGTTGTTTGCAGATAAATAGTGCAGGTAAGGAGATTCATCTTTCATATCTTTGTACATTTAAGGTAATGCAGTGTGAGACTTGTGTTTTTCAATTTAATCTGTCTAGATGTAGCCATCTTGAAGTTGTCACGGCACTACTATGTACAGAAAAATTGAAATGTTTCAGGTTCCGCTGGTGGCACATTTTTAAAATAAATTTCAAGTAAAAGAAACGACGCAGTTGGCATAGAACAAGAAGTAACAAAGTTTCCAGCTAACTGGGCTAACTTTCACAAGTTTAAACTTTTCTACGTAAATGTAACTTCTAATTTACTTTGATAGCATGAAAAAATGCAGATGACTCTGCAATTTAGTAGTAACGAGTAAAATATTCTATAAGCCGAATATTACTTTTTTCTCCAACTTCAACCTAAACAGTATCAACACTATTACTAAATGCACCAGTTACAATCTAAACAGTAATCTAATTTCCTCGAAAACGAAAGTTTGCAATAGCACTGTGGGGCTTTAACCTTTGTAAGTACGTTACCCCTAACCTCAAAATCGCCACTTTTTTAGTTCTGCTGCTCGACAAAAGCGGCAGATAAATTTAAATGAAGCTCCACGTTTCCCGCATTCGCATACGTAAACCGCGAATCAATAATGGAATTCAGGACTACTCGAAACCCACCTATCTGTGCTTTTAGCAGCACTCTTCATCTAATGGAAAATTATTGGCTCTTAGAAATATTAAACATTCAAATTCGCGCAGTAAATAAATGCGAAACATATCTCGCCGTGTGACCAGTACTGAAATTGGGGCATTAATTATTCAAACGACCGTTTTTATACTCAAAAACTGGGTGTATTAATTATTAACGCACGCACGATTCTCGCCACACCGAAATTGCAGGATCGTGGATAATGCGAAGTCCTGGAGTGATGCTGTACAGGTAGCAAAGAGGGGAGATTGTGAAAAATGTTAGACAAGTAAATATGTAACGCTAAAGCAACAGCCCATGCCTGGAGGAGACGGGCAAATATTTGAAGATGTTCGAACGACGATATTAAATTTACCTTATATAAACTTATAAAGAGAAGCAAGAGAACAAACGAACCGTACTTTTGTATGGTTTTTCTATTATCTACAAGGTTAATCCCAAAAATAACACACTTGTGCAAGTGTTTTTTTACATTCATTTCAATTTAAGAATAAACAAAACTGTCAAAGCAGCAAATCGGGCCCACATCTAAGGAATTAAAAAGAAATCTTTTAAAAACAAAATCTCACGTTGCATTTCCGCTTTGTGTGATAGTGAATTGTCGAATATGAGGAATTCGTGCTGGAAAAGGTTGCGCAATACTCAAACAATATTAATTATTTACAGTGGATTCCCAGGAACAACTTTTTTTGTTAATTATCCCTTTGCGCTTAAAGAAGAAACGCTGATCTTTTCCAGGCACACTTTTCGATACCTGCGAATATGAGTACTTCCAATGGAAGCTGTGCTACTTCGTATGTGCTTCATCAATGCCATTCCTCGTCACCAAGTGCAATGGATTGCTTAAAATCTGGAAGGTAACGTTCCCTTGCAGTGCGTTCAGTTTTTGTTCACTGACATTAGTGTAAGTTGGCAAGCACGCTATTGATGTTCTCATCAGCATGATTCGATTTTTTCTAACCTGGCATTTTTTTGTCATTGATATCTTCGTAATGAATATAATATACTGCAATAAAAAATGGATATGATAATACACAATAATATTCCGTTTACTGCAAAGAAAATCAACTCCGGATGAACGTACGCTTTTATTTTGTACACTTAGGGCACTTAGGACACTTTATACCAATCCAGACCAACAAGTTGAACCCGATATTTAAAGAATTTTACTAACCTCGAAATTTACTATTAAACGTTCAACTCCAGCACCATTCCCTTCGTCATTAGTGCAGCCGCTATTGCTTCGCTGCTCCAAACTCCAAGGCCAATACGTCTCCTTCAGCGATGACAACAAATCAAAATTTGCTCAAAGCGAAGCCATCCAGTAAAATCGCTGTCTGCAGCTTCTTCGTTGCTTTTCACGTCAAAAAACCAGGAAAAACAGCCACCAAATTGAAGGTATTATATTTAACTAGCAAGATGCCCGTTCTTCGTACGGGCAACAAATGTTTTTTCCTCTAAATTTCAAATGAATTCTAGGGTGCCCCCACCTCTTCACTCAATACGCTAAACTAACAAACGCCGCAAAACAATATTGTTGGAAAAAAGAAACAAAATTCTTGCGAAAAAATTCCTCCACAACTCTTTTTTATGCTTCACGTACCTCCTGGAAATGTGTACGTAATTGTCGTTCTCCTTGTATATATTGATAAAACTATGGTTTTAGTATAACAATGAGATAAAATTAAAATATATATGTAGAAACTAAATGTTGTATTCATAAATTACAGCAAGATAACTTAACACCTTACCCCTTTTCAGTTTTTCCTTTTTGCCGCTTTAGGGGTAACATTAAAATCCCTTAAACCCCTTTCCAAATATTTTAAGGATACATCTGTATGCCAAAAAACAATGTTCTAACTCAATAAACATAGGAGATACAACGGGTTCTTTAATTCACCCCGAATCCAGATTTGCACCTTTAGGGGTTAATTTGGGAAAATCCTGAAACGTGTTTTAGACATTTGTATTGGATACCTATGCATGCAAAAAACCAAGTCGATATCTTATGGGGTTAAGAGATATTGAGGAATTCGTGAAAACACAGTTCACCGCTTTTCACCCCTTAGGGGTAACATTTCAAAATCCCTTAAACCACTTTCTAAATGTTTTAAGAATACATTTATATGCCAAAAAAGAATGCTCTAGCTCAATAAACATAGGAGATATGAAGGGTTCTTTAATTCACCCCGAATCCAGATTTGCACTTTTAGGGGTTGATTATGGCAAAATCCTGAAATGCGTTTTTAGACACTTGTCTTGGACACCTATGCAAGCAAACACCAAGTCGATATCTTATCGGATCTAAGAGATATTGAGGAATTCGTGAAAATACAGTTTACCCCTTTTCACCCCCTTAGGGGTAAAATTGTAAAATCCCTTAAATCACTTTATAAATATTTTAAGAATATATCTATATGCCAAAAAAATGAATATTCTAGCTCAATAAACCTAGGAGTTACAAAGGGTTCTTTAATTCACCCCAAATCCAGATTTGCACTTTTAGGGGTCGATTAGGGCAAAATCCTGAAATGTGTTTTTAGATACTTCTATTGGACACCTATGCAAGCAAACACCAAGTCGGTATCTTATCGGGTGTAAGAGATATTCAGGAATTCGTGAAAACACAGTTTACCCCTTTTCACCCTCTTAGGTTTCCTTAAACAGCTTTCTAAATATTTTAAAAATACATCTATATGCCAAAAAAGAATGTTCTAAATCAATAAACATAGGAGATACGAAGGGTTCTTTAATTCAGCCCCAATCCAAATTTGCACCTATAAGGGTTGATTAGGGCAAAATCCTAAAATACGTTTCTAGGTATCTGCATTGATAATCTTTGCAAGTAAACACCAAATCGATATCTTATCGGGTGTAAGAGATATTGAAGAATTCGTGAAAACACATTTTACCCCTTTTCACCCCCTTAGGGGTCGAATTCCAAAAAAATCCCTTCTTAGCACTACCTTACATAACAAATTGAACCTTCCACCCAAATTTTAAGTTTTTAGTGCCAGTGGTTTCGGCTCTGCGTTGATTAGTCGGGGTTGTGACTTTCCTTTATATATGTATAGATTAATGCTAACTTAGATAATTAATTTATTTGCCTTTGTTCATGGTTAATTACCTATAAACTCAACCATAGAAGACGTTGTAAATAAAATACCAGTTGTAATAGAAAACACCCGTTATAATTGCCACAAAATCAATTAATTTCACAGCTGAATATTTATATAATAATGTTATTATTCAATCATCAGTTGAGGTTTGATTCGAAAACAATGCAACAGTAAACAAATAACCTAACCTCAAAATTAGGGTTATAAACAAATGTACTTTCGCGCTAATAAAAAGTGGCAATCTCGTCTTCATCCTGAATTTTTGCTTTTATAGGCTGCCAGAAACAAAACACAACGTAAACGCCGATTGGTCGATTTGACATTTAACAGAATTAACAACTGCTCTGGAGGCCGTGCAAGAACCCCTAATTAAACTTATACTTATTCTAATAACTATTAATTACAAATAACGAATTAATAAGGATTAATTAATAATAAAAAACTGACCATTGTATGATACTCAGAGCTAATGTATGGTAAGGAAAGACTGGCTTATTAACCAACTTGCTATGTAAATTCAACCCATTCCGATGCAGTTTGGGCAACTGCTTAGCGATCATAATAGAATTGACTAGATCGGGTGTAAATTTTATTTTCAAATATTATTTTCTTAGGTAAATATGACAAAACCCATACTAAAACTAATTAATGGTAACATCCTATACAAGTACAAATCTTGTTAAATTATAGAATAAACACTCAAATTGCTTTAGATTTGCTTCCGATAACCTCACCTTTCGTTTCGTTGAACTTGCGCTGAAATCTGCTGTATTACGAATTTTAGCTTGTTTGTATGCCTTAATAACCTTAACCTTATCTAAAAGGCACATAACTTTCTCCCAATCCAGTGCAAGACCGACCACCAGCTACCGTCAATGAAGAATAACTGCACTCCAATCAGAGTTCGGTTAGCCCCGGAATCTAAAAGACACACGAATGACACTCTTTAAACCTCAACCTGTAAGTAAGGACATGGATCCCCCATCTCGGCTTGAGAACGTGCTACAAACTCCAGCCCCCCTGGCCCTGAAACTTGACAAAACTCGAACACGAACTGTACGGTGAACTGTCCTCTTAAGCTCGACGAACAACTCCTTACTACATCTGCTGCAAAATAAGAGAAACAAAAACGTCTTGTTTGAGGTTTAGAACACCTAGGGCCGGTTGCAGAAAGCAATGTAAAGTCTGGTGTTAGCTAACGCGACGTCAAAGTGAACAAAAACGAATCAAATCTCAAATGCTTATGGTAACTAATACATTAGTAAACAAAATTTGATGCGATTTTGTTCACTTTGACGCGACGTTAGCTAACACCAGACTTAACATTGCTTTCTGCAACCAGCCCCTAGTAACCTAGTAACAACTACTTGATGGGACCACTGTATCAATCAGTTCAACACGAGCCTTGGGAGTCTTACGGTTAGATGGACAAGCTAAGTCAGGTTCCAATAAATTAACCTTATTGACTGTAGGAGTTCGATAACTAGTTCATTAGTACCCTTCAATTTCTTGCACAACTGCAACAATTCAGAAATACTGTGATAGTTTTGTAAAACAACCCCCTGAATGAAAAATGGGTCGATATTCCACCTAATCACCGACAATTTATCCAGCTCCGAAGTGAAACAACCTAGAAAACACCATATAAGCGAAATAATTCCCAACTTTCTCTTGAGGACCCGCGCCCCAATTTCATTCCACAGTTCGATTTCATAATCGAACGGCCAGTATTCCTCCCTCAAACAACGGATGAAGTTGATCTGACCACTAACAGAACCATACCAGATCAATGCGCTACCACAGGTTAATGATGGCATTCTTCAAGTCCGCTAGAGCGACCTCTCGGGCGACCCGTAACTCTTCAACTTTCTCGATGAAAGCATTTACGCTAATTCCGGTATTATCCCCTCTGAAATAAATACCCCACTTGTGGGCTGGTACAACCTTACAGCTAGTGTTGAAATTACTCGAAGGCGACTGAGTAATATTAAGAGAAACGGCAGAACTCCGCATTCCTACTGGAACTGAAGATTCTCCTACCGGCTGATCTAATTTATCTAGAGTGTCCTCAATAGAAGTAAATTGATCCACCGCGTTGTCAATGGACTTCTCCAGGTCTGCCTCCTTATCTGAAACTACTAACTTACGCAAACGCCCATACAAATGACGAAGTTTGAATGAAACAATCCTAAATTTATTTTGCTCCAAAAACCTAAAAGTGTTAACAAACTCGATGAATTCAATAGTCTTCTTATCGCAGATCTCAATCTCCTTAGCGACATCTGCCACGAAACTAGGTCCCACTGGAAGTTCTCCAAACTGCTCTCTACCTAAAAACTCCTTTAACTTCTTCTTCATAGTAGTTACAGTCTCTCCCCTCAAACTGGTACAACCCCAACGGTTAATTCTACGAGCTCGTCTTGAGATAAACGATAATAATCCATGATCAAAACCAATAAACACAAACAACTATCTTAATACAATAACAAACTTCAACTAATCCGTTAAATATCTGTACCTAACCAAAAGCATGCACCCCCGAAGGTTCACGAGAATTTCAAAATACACCTAAATATACCTAAATGCAAAAGCCAATACCTATCATGCACCTAAAGTATCAATAACGAAGGTCCAAACGCCAACTATCATACACATAAGCACGGATGGAAAATGTTCTAAATAAATCTCATATAACAATGCACCTGTACTCCAAACCGTACAAATACTCAAATCTCAGAACTCTCAACTCCAAAAAATATTCAAAACCGAATACGCCTCAAGACTCCTATAAACATATCCCAAAATAAACGAATTCGCCAAGACGAACAGGATAAAGGAGGGCTAAGGTACAAACAGTAACGTATCTCAACACTCCAAACAACCATATACTCTCAATACTCAACTATGCTCAAACACAACTCAATAAATATCCTAACAGGGTTATCGTAATATCAACCAATACTATCAAAAATATTTTCCAGTAAATACGGGATCACTAACTAGAAAAACTTCCCCAAAAAGGCCCCACATACGATGGGCGCCATTTTGTTACATTATAAATTGTCAATACTGAATCGGAACATGCAATCCACTAACTCGGGAGAAGGCCGTGGGTGACCTTCGAAAAGAACAGATCTAAACTTTTAGGGGCTCCAAATGCTTCCCTGCAATGGCCTTCTGGTCGCTTGAGCTAACCAATCATTAAATCTTTCAAATAGTAACAGCAAACAATATAAACAATGAAAACCAAAGTTCGAAAAATCGTATAATGAATTAATCAAATAGTTGGTTACAATAGGGGGATAAAATCAAGCATCATTGCTGGAATTAACAGTTAACAAATATACCTCTTAATTACTATACTATTACAAGTCATGCAACGTGACAGTGTGTGTGTGTGTGTGTGTGTCAAAACATAAACGCAGCGTCGCTGAGTAAACCTTTATTAGAATTATGAACTGGTTGAAATCAGATTGCTAATCAAGTAGCAAAATCAAACAATTTTGAAGCAGCACGGTTGCTGATTGGAATGTTAGCGATACAACGTTTCACACTTGGCAATGTAATTTTATACCGCGATTAACCTGGAATTCAGATATCTGTATGGCAGTAATGAAATACTGGGATTGTTTCCCAGCCTACATGTTACTTACTCCAGGATAAAACACTCAGCTCTAGTTGGCGCCAAAATAACCCTAAATGATCACACACACACAAAATACACATCTGGACACTGGGGAAGCCATAAAAATATTTTCAACACACTGCAATTCAGTTTATAACAAAATACAAGCCAATTGCAAATTCGAACCATCAAAACTGGATGCCCTCTGCAGCGAGAAAACCCTTGCCTTCTGCAGTACCAAGCTGATACTTTCTGTAGTACAAAGCGGATGCCTCCTGCGACATTCCCTCCAGTCCTTCTACCAGAGCGTGTATCAACAGGGAATCAATACAAGATAGACATCTTACGCCACAGTTCTCGTGCCACACGGGAGGTTCTACAGATCGCTCTAGGAAGCATTTACAGCAAATTTGTTAACCCGTACGGTTAAGGCAGGAGATCTGCCCTTTAGGTCAATTATAGGCGTCGCTGTACATTTTATGGGGACTTCCAACCCCACTAACGTCTGTCATGATGTTATTATGACATCCGGGACCAACTATTTCCGTGGCAGCCGTACCACGAGGCGCCAAGTGAAGCAACCGTGAAACTCCCATCCAAGTTCCGACCAGAGAGAGCGATTAACCAATAGCGGAATAACAGCTGTCTACCTAACTTGACGTTTTTATGTCCATGAAATTGCAATAATTGGAATACTGTAAAAATAAATTCTGGCACTAAATGGTCTCAAAACCCAACTGCACTGTGAGTTCACAACAGCGGTCCAAAGTTGGATTTGGGTGGCATCAACCCTTTGCAGCATCCTCTATTAAGGTCCACTTTTCTCAATCCAGATACCCATCTGAAATTACATAATCAGATGTTTACCGAAATGCGAATACCCCCAGTGATGTACTTAAAATTAATGGACGATCACTTAATTAGTCACTAACTTTGCTTAACGTCATTGCATGGTGTTATGGTTTTTTAACTTCGCAGTGCCATTTCAGCTGCTATACAGGGTGTTTCAGAACTATGGGATTAAACTACTAGGGGTATTCAGTGCAACGATAGAAGACATTTGAGTATAGGAACCTATGTCGGGAAATGTCTCTCTGGGAAGCGGGTACTCTATGGCACGACAGTTTAAAACATTTGAATGCATTGCAGTTTGTTGCTCCACATACCAGATGCATATCCGCCAATTCGTGATTGGTGAAGTCCATAAGAACGGATGAATTCTTACAAACTTGCTGTAGGTTATCGTTGACATTTGAGTAATTGAAACACATTTTGTTTTTAAACTGTCTTGGAGTCCCAGTGCCCCAGGGAGACATTTCCGGACATGGGTTTCTATACTAAAATGTCTTCTACCGTCGCACTAAATACCCCCTAGTAGTTTGATCCCATAGTTATGAAACATCCTGTATACAGATTTTATGTGTGTGACCTACTTCTAATTTTTATTTTTATCTTCATTAACGTTTACTGGGACGTGTTTATTATGTTCGGAGGCAGGTCGCGATGGTACATTTGAGGTTTGATGCTGTCTTCGCGCTATATACAGGGCCCTCATTATTTGAAATGCTCTTCCCGGATTGATTAGTCGATTTTTTAATATTTTTTTTCCCAACCACACGAATAAGACGTCATATTGTCGAATAATTTTATATAAAAAGTAAGTCATCTCGGGATGTTCGCCATTTACCTTGGCAACTGTAGACTTTTCAATTCATATTTGCACTAATACAAAAATGGACGCAAGATAAGGTTTTACAAGGTAAATTTTAAATAAAAAACGAACGCTTTGTCAATATTCGGAATCGCCGTCGTTGTTGTTTATTTTCCCCGTATAGTGATTGCTTATTTGGGCCATGACAGTTCTACAATGTTTTCTACAATGTTTGATTCTAAATTATAAGTCATATTACCGAATTTATGAGTAGTTGGAGACTCAGGGCCGTTCCTAGCTTCTTGGCCGCCTGCGTGAAAAATAAAATAGCCGCCCCCCCCCCCTCCAAGCAATTAAAAAATATATTTACGTTAAAAAAATTATTAATAACAATTTTATAAAATAAAATAAAAAGAAATGTTCCTTTAAAATAAAATTGTACAAATACAAAAAAAAAACAAAACAAATACAAAGTTTAATATCTTAGAATTTAGCTTTTCTAGCTTTGACAGACGCAAAAGTGGTCACAAGGTTCTTGACATCAATTGCCTCTGCCAAGTCTCTCTCTATAGATATAATAGAAAGATCTGACAATCTTTCTTGCTTCATGGCCGAGCGTAAAAAGTTTTTAATTATTTTTAATTTTGAAAAAGACCTTTCTGCTGACGCAACTGAGACAGGTCAAGTCAGTAGAAGTCTTAAGGCAATTGCTGTATTTGGGAAAGTCGCAAGTAAATTATTTGTAACAATGTAGTTGAGAATTTTAGATGGTGTTTCAACAGATTGGAAATGTAATTTTAAATTTTTTTAATTTATCACTTAATTCTACGGCGTTTACATCAGCCTCTTTTCTGACAGTGTCTTCTAATTTTAAGGATAAATCTGTACAGTGTTTTTTCATTGAATTATCGTCCAGAATAGGAAATTCATAAATCACTTTGAAATTGTCACTGTAACGTTGTAATTGTTCAAAACGTTCCTGTATAGATACTTTGGCGGTATCCAAAATAGTAAAATAAAAATTAATCTTACAATTCAACTTTGGGTCAAGTATAGGCTCATCAGGAGTTTCATAATCAAATTGTCTTTTTTTTCGACGTGGACTAATTATATTAGTTGGGGGAAATTCCGTTGCTATATCAAGTTCTTCTGTAGCAAGTATTTTCGCCTCTTCTATAAACGCTTCAAAACTGTGGTAATCTCTTTTCTGTTCCAAATAATCTACTAAATTTTTTAACGCATTTGAACAATCTTTTAGATTTGTATTCACACCTTGAAGCATCTTACTGACGGAATTAATTTTAGACAGAACATCATGCCAAATAATTACAGCACAAACGAATTTAAAACTATTAATTTTTAAGGCCAATGCTTGGGCTTGTTGTTTGGTGTTAATGTCGCGTGATTTGTCATTTACAAGTTCTTCTAGACTATCATAAATTTTCCCTAATTGATATCGCAGAGGTGTAATAGCTTTAATTCTACTTTCCCACCTAGTTGAGCTAACAGCTTTTAATGTGAAATTTGGTACATTAGTTTTAAGTACATTCCATCTATATGGCGAAGAAGAAAAATATGTATATAATTCTTGTATAAGATTAAAGAACTCCGATGTTTGCAAGGTAACATTGGCAGAATCATTAACCACTAGATTTAGGGTATGAGCAGCACAAGGTACAAACATTGCTCGAGGATTGATATTTAAAATTCGGCGTTGCAATCCTACATGTTTTTCGCGCATATTTGCACCATTATCATAACCCTGTCCACGCATATTGTAGATATACATAACACGACTCGCTACAAGCCTCACACTTGAGGGCGTGGCGGCGGTCCTTAAAACAACGGCGATGGCCGTTACCTTCGTACAACTCAGCGGATTGGATGCGGGGCAACCAATAGCAGCGATCTGTGGAAACAAACACAACCAGAATAATGTGCAGGGATTTATTGAGTTATGTTCAAAACGTTTAATGGTCATACAAAAGAAAAGAAATGTCTGTATTGTTCAAACTTAAAGCTAGATTGATACAAAAAAAACTATAGTGTTCGGTCTCTGTCCGTCTAGCGGGAGTTCAGGCGACGCGCACTAATTCGCACTCGCGCACTATGTCTCTCTAGGTCTGGCCGGGGGCGCGCGTGCTGGTAGGCCTGGGGGCGGCGGCGGCGTGTACAACGTCGGGCTCCCGGGATATGACGTGGCGTGGCGACGAGGGGCCGAGGTGAGCGGAGCCGCAAACGGGCGTCGCGTCGGGGGTCCTGTTTGTTCGGCTTGGAGGCGGCGGGGCGGCGTACGCGCGGGGGAGCAGGACCTCTCGTAGGGGCTGATGGCCAACGTATGTCGAGCGCACCTCTTCCCACAGTGCCTCGAATTCCGCTATCTCCGCGGGCTGGAGGAAGAGCTCTACCTCGAGTGGGCGGGGGCGGCACGTTAGGCGGAGCTGTTGGACGCGGAGGTGCGGCCGTCCTTCAGGGGTGGGGGCTCCGTGGACCGCTAATCCTCGGGGAGTGTTGTCCGGACGGGGCCTGCGTGGACTGTGGGGCGGCGTGGCGTCCTCGGAGGCGGCGATCGGGAGCAGCGATGACCACTGTTGACTCCTGGATCGTCGGCACTGCTGAGCCTTAGCGGATAGCGGGGAGCGGGGGGAGTTGGGAGGCGAGGGCTCAAACAGCCTCTTTAGCTGTGCTTGACGTCTAAAAAAACATATGTAATCGATAATTACCAGACGTCGTCCCTCGGGGCGTAAGCGAGGTTCGACAGGCCCTCTTCTAGGAGGCCGAGTGAATGGGGACGTGGCAGCTTACTCGTTGTCCATGGATGCGATGGATGCGGCGGCAGGACTGCTGACGGATCCTTCAGAAGGCTGCGTGGGGCGTGGTAGCGGCTGGAGCGGCCTGGAGAACGGCGGCGCTTTAAGCGAGTTTCGGGGAAGCGGCTGGAGTGGCCTGGAGAGCGGCGGCGCTTTCTGCGAGCTGCTGGAAGCTGGGGAGCGGCTGGAGCGGCCTGGGGCACGGCAGTGCTTTCCGCGAGCTGCGTGGAAGCGGCTGGAGCGGCCTGGAGCGGCCTGGGGCACGGCGGCGCTTTCAGCGAGCTGCTTGGAAGCGACGGGAGCGGCCTGGAAGCTGCGGCGCGTTCAGCGAGCGGCGTGGAAGCGGCTGGAGCGGCCTGGAAGCGGCGGAGCTTTCGGAGGTGCCGTGAAGAGCACCGGCTGAAGCGGCCTGGAAGACGGCGGCGCTTTCAGAGAGCTGCGTTGTAGCTTGGAAACGGCTGGAGCGGCCTGGAAGCGGCGGAGCTTTCGGAGGTGCCGTGAAGAGCGTAGCACCGGCTGAAGCGGCCTGGAGGACGGCGGCGCTTTTAGAGAGCTGCGTTGTAGCTTGGAAACGGCTGGAGCGGCCTGGAAGCGGCGGAGCTTTCGGAGGTGCCGTGAAGAGCGTAGCACCGGCTGAAGCGGCCTGGAGGACGGCGGCGCTTTCAGAGAGCTGCGTTGTAGCTTGGAAACGGCTGGAGCTCCTGGGCTTGGCAGATTTCTAAGGCCGGTGTTCGATTAGAAGTTGCTGGGGTTTCGAGACCATTGGTCGATCGAATGCCTCCTTCTTGGGCTTGCTGCTCTTTTTAAACAGAATCCACTCCGCGAGTTCCCCCGCTTAGGCCGAGATTTTCGGCAGTGCGGAACTGTTTCGACGATTGGCAATTAATTGTGCCGTAATGTTTGCATTTCTGATCCGCGGTCTTTTTTTTTAATCTGATCATTTTATTGCCGGTGCAATTTCCTTTCGAATGACATTAAACTCGGGTAGTTTCCCTTCAGGAATAAGTGCTGTATTGTTTTGCGCGGCGGCTCGTTAGTTGTTAATTACTCTTTCCGCGGTGCTCGCGGGTGAGCTGTTCTGCGGCGAAGTTTTTGCTCTTTCCCTGTGGATTGCTGTTCTACTCCTGATTTAAACGACACCCAATTCGATTCATTCTGTTTATAAATAAGCGATTTTGTTCGCGGCTGCCTGCTTGTTCTATAGTTCACGATTTCCCTAAACTGGCTTAACGTAAGCGGGCTTAACTGCCCGGGATAAGCGCCTTTCTTCCAGTAATTGTTTGTTTTGTCGGAGCCTTCGCGTTAAGTCAGTTAATTAGCGAGTGACTTAATCCTTTTGTTGAATGTCTTTGTGTGCGCCTGTAATGCGGGGTTTGTTAATTTCGCACTTTCCTTTGTTCGGCCAGTATCCGAGAGTTTGCTTATGCCTGCAGATGGGCCGGTGTTTTTATTAGGGTACTCTTGGGCAGTTTGCTAACGGTCCGTTTGTCGGCACCGGTATTTATTTCAACGGCCTAGTTTATCTTTTATTTTTGTGCTGATTTTTTATTATTTAATGGGAGGGCGTGCTGCTGAGCTCTGTGTTTACTTTGTTCTTAAAAGAAAGCGCCCGGCGAGGCGGAAGTTGTTTTCAATTTCGTTTACTAAATTACACGAATGGCGACTTAATTCTTGCCTTGTGTGTAATTTAGTGTATGAGTTCATATCATCCATATTAAAATCTTTCAAAAGTTTTATTACAAAATCGTATAAACCCTCACCAGCCACATCAATAATAGGAAAAAATCCGAGAAAATGTTCACAAATTTTAATTTGTTTATTATCATCTATTATAACAAATCGAACAACGAATGAAATTTGTTCGGTATGACTTGAGTCTGGGGTTGAATCTAGAATAATTGAATAATATTTTGCTTTTGACAAA
This sequence comes from Agriotes lineatus, assembly GCA_940337035.1. Lineage (NCBI taxonomy): Eukaryota > Metazoa > Arthropoda > Insecta > Coleoptera > Elateridae > Agriotes > Agriotes lineatus. Next base: position 45,738 of record CALNHX010006869.1, read on the forward strand.
ACTCTCTAATTTGTTCTCTGATTTTATTTGCTGTAAGTGAGATCAATTCATTTTGTAATCTATTTCCTAAATAATGAGGCATACGTTTATGTGAAATTTTACTGATTTGAATATTTTTTAGATGTTCTGAAAGAACTGCATCAAATTTTGCAAAATGTTTCAACCGTCTTCAAAAAGTTTCCATTGTTTGATTCGAATAATTTATTGGATGACCCACGAAATGCTAAACACTGTCCTGCCAATAATAATATAATTGCAACAATACGTTCTAAAACATTACACCAATATTGTTGTTTTAAATTAAAAATACGTTGTTCTTGGTGATCAATTGTTGTGTAAGTACTCAATCTTTTTTCTAATTCAGTCCATAATTTATAATTTTGAATATGATCAGTTGATCGTTCGTGTCTGGATAAATTATTAGAAAGATGTTTCCAATCTGAAAAACCAGCATCTGTTAACTGAATATTTTTGGTCCCAAAAATTTTGCAACAAAAGCAAAAAACGCAATTTAACTTAATGGAATAAATTAGCCACATACGAGGTATTTTTTCACCATTTGCTAATGTTCGTGTATAATAATGAACCGAAAAGCGCCCTTGTTCTGTTAAAGGAAATGAAAAATGTTTTACTTGTGTAGGTCCCATTTTTACTAATACTTCAATTGTTGAATAATCAAGTGATTTAGGCCATGAAGCTGGATCTTCTAAACTCCCACTTTCAATGTCCTCTGGTTCTTCTGGAGTACAAGACTCTGCCGAAGTCGATGGAATCTGTGGCTCTATGGGGACGACTTGCTGACTGTCAGGCGTTGAAACAAAAGGATCTCCAGCCGTGCTTCCACTTTCTTCCTCTGCTCCAGGAGTTTTCAAAAATTGTTCTATAGAGCCCCGCAACTTCTCTTTTTCAGTTTCTTTAGACAGTTGTCTTTTTCTGTAAGCGGCTCCAGAGAGTCTTTTAGTTCGTCGTCGTTCCGAGCTTGACATCTGAATAAATTTAAAAATGTTTTGTTTTAATTTACTTCTAGATTACAGTCTTAATAGACTATCAAAGCAGCTATTACGTGAAAATCATATAAATTAAAAAAACGTATATCAATAGCTTACCTTTAATAACCAGGCTCTACAACACACGTTTTATTATGATGAAGTATGATAGAAGTAACTGAGTAATATAGATCTTTAGTCAGTACCACAATATTTTATTTCCATATAAGGGCACAAAAATAACAATGGGTCTCAGTATTTTACACCTACATATTGCTTCCACCATTCACAAATGAACGCATTTTTTCGTCGGGTGATATTTATACCCTCGGTAAAATAGTCACCCGGGGATTTACTTGAATTAGTACGAACCAATTCGGGACTTCACAAGAAAGATTTTACAGATTCCTATCTTAGTTTTTTGTCGTATTTTGGACATTGGTTGATAGAGGGTGCTAATTATTTGAAAGGTAAAAATGAAAACACAAATTATTGGTAAGAGTTTCAAATTTATTATTGATTTTGTGTTAAAATATCTGTAATAAACGCAAAAAAAAACAAAAATTGGGATTTCGACTAACAATAAAGTGGTGTTTGTTTTTTGTTCGTGGTTTGCATTTTTCAGAGATGTTTTATTCTCAAATTACTTATTTTTTTTAATTTAAATTTGTATAAAATCGGTTTCGAGCGGCCGCCCCTTGCAATCGGCCGCCTGCGTGATGGACACGCAACACCCCACCGGTAGGAACGGCCCTGGTTGGAGTAAAAATAATATGTTTCATTCGCACAAAAAAAAATGCCTTTTCGGGACGGTAAGACGCTGAGCGTCGTCCGGCGATCTGTCTTACTTGTCCCGAAAACATGCATTTTTTGTACTAATGTAACAATAGCTATTTAAGTAACAAGGAATGTAAGGACCTATTAACATTTGAGGCAAGCAAGTACAAGCCAAGACGAAGTCGCGGCTTGTTGCCTGCCGAAAATGTTAATAGGCGATACATTGCGAGTTATCTTATTATATTTTTCCCGCTGCTTATCTAAATTTTCCTAGATCTTTGAAAAAATCGTTTGGTTTCTCACCTGTCACCAGGATTAGTTTTCGTGAGTCGTGTTACCTGTGAGTGTCACATGTCACATAAACACTTGCAATTTATAAACAAAACGTCTAAATCTGCATCTTGCTTTGCTAATTCTATTATCCAAGGAACTTAATAATAATATTAACACGTTCGCGGACAAGACGGCATATGCTGTCCTACGTGTAGGAACAAGACATGATATGCCGTCAATATATTCTGTTTTCTAACTGTAGCAACACGCGATATGCCGTTGTGTTTATATGGTAGGTTCTATTGTATCGAATATACTGTCCCAGAAGAAAGAAAAAAAATCCATGAATGTCCCTACGGGAAGTTTGTGATGCAGTAAGTTGTCCTAACCTCTAATTTTCAATGTTTATTCAGTTGTTTTTATAACCAGAGCCAAGAACAATTGTGTTGTTGACCGTATACTGTTGAAAATATTCTGGTAAGTATGCATAGATGTGTTGATTTATTTCAAATAATAGAAAATGCTAATAAGTACCTAAACAAAGAATAATTTTCTTTATAACCTAAAAACTCGACAACAAATATCTTTATAAAAACAAATGTATGTGGTGGATAGCTATTTATGCATAACCATAAATTGTACTACAATGATTTGTAGGTAGTTTTTTTTAGAATAAAACTTGAAATTTATAGAAATATTTTGCGCTGTTGCCACATTTCAAATTTTACTTGAGATAATCTGGTGCTGTATTTTGAGTGGTTTATTTTTTGTTTGTCCCATTTGTTTCCACTCAATAAAGTAAGCACTTTTACAATATAAATAAGCTGGATAATTATTTTTAGGTCTAATGGATGAAAAAGAGGAGCGCCGCCTCTTGGAACTTATGAACGATGTACCTACACCTAATGGATCTGAGCTCGACGAAGACGATGAAGAGAGTGATCCATACTGCGATGTCGACGACATACAGGATCCTAATTATGGACCTGACGATGAATCTGTTAGTAGTTCGAGTTTGGAAAATATATCACAAGACGAAGAGCCTTTGAATAACGAAAACCCTTCTTTTGAAGAACAATCTAGCGAAGACGAGTGGCTTGAGGATGTATCTGAGGTACCAGATTTTCATTTTGAAAACTCAGGTTCGGGAATTCAACTTGTATTCGACAGTCCCCCCTCGTGCGTTGAAATTGTTGAAAAACTTTGGGACAGTGAGGTTATGGATATGTTAGTAACTTCTATGAATGCGTACGCAGAATCATTACAAAAAACAAACAGACCGCATCGAAAACACAGCAGATATTCCTCAATCCGAAAAATAACCAAAGAAGAGGTTCTAAAATTTTTGGCTCTTTGTATCTTACAAGGCCAAGTAAAATATCCTTCCATAAGAAAAATGTTTAGTAATGGATCCCCTATATTATAACCCCGTGTCACATCTTAGCCTCTCTGGAAGACGTTTTGAGGAACTTCTGAGGTGCTTTAGTTGTGCGTACCAACATCAACCTTTAGACCGTAATGACCGGCTATCCAAAGTTAGACCTCTTCAAGATCAGCTGTTACGAAATTACAGGAATGCTTATTTTCCAACTGAAGATTTATCGGTTGACGAGTCACTTTTGCTTTTCCGTGGGAGACTAAATTTTAGATTGTACATAAAGAATAAACGTACAAGATATGGTATAAAATTTTATGCCTTATGCAGCACAGATGGATATGTTCTAAATCTTCAAATTTACTCAGGACAAAGCAAATAAGTTGAAGGACTTTCAAAAATTGAATCCCTGGTAACTTCACTGTTGGAGCCATATTTGGATCGAGGCCATCATGTCTTTATGGACAATTTTTATAACAGCCTAAACTTGTGTAACAAACTGCTAAACAGAAAAACTCATTGCACAGGTACATCACGCCGTAATAGAAAACGCAACACTGTTATAGTGACAAAAGCAAAATTGAAGAAAGGGGTGTTCATTTGGAGAAGGTGCAAGAAAGTGTATGGCTCCAAGTGGAGAGACAAGAGAGAAGTTCTGGCCATTACAACCAAATACCATCCCAAACTCATCAGCGTCCGAAACAGATTCGGCCAAGAAAAAGTTAAACCCGAAGAAATTTCGCAATATAATTTGAACATGGCTGGAATTGACCGTAACGATCAGATGATAAGTTACTACTCCTCTCCCCGGAAAACCATTAGATGGTATAAAAAGGTAATGTTCCATTTACTGGATATTTCCCTCTGGAATGCGTACTACATCAAAAAGAAATACAATGGAAAAATCATAAAATCATATCTTCAAATTGATCCCAGTGTGACAGACGGAAGACGGTAAAATCAGGACCTATACATGGCGGCAAAAAACGTAAGGTTAATAGCTCTATAGGAAATAACTCAAACAGAGTATCAGACAAAATGCACTTTCTAGAAAGCATTCCAAATATAAAAAATCGGGAGTGTGCTCCCCTAGACTTTTTCGCAAATACCTTGAAGCAAATTGGTACTTTACTTGAATGGATACCGCTACCTGTTTAGGTAAAATGCCACTTCCGGTTAACCGATCATGCTGAAATGTAATTTCTGGTAGTTTTTCTACATAAGAAATGTATGTACAAAATTTTGTTCAAATATCTCGAAGCAAACTGGTACTTTACTTGAATAGGTACCGCTACCTGTTTAGGTAAAGTGCCACTTCCGGTTAACCGATTTCGCTCAAAATTTGATAGTAATCTAAAAATTTTGAATAATGGCTATGTACATAATTTCAAGGGTCTAGCTTATTTCGTTTTTAAGTTATCGTGTTCACACACACACACACACACACCCATACACACACACAGACATAATTCGAAAAATGTTTTTTTCGGACTCTAGGAGGTCTAAAACGTCAAGATTCGTCAAAATCTCGAAGTCTATTTTTTTGACGATTACAATATACTACCGTATGCGAGAAAGTAAAAATCCAAAGAGAGGTTACCATTTGCGGTGCAGATACTGTTCCTCCAAATCTATTCGCAAAGAAACCAAATACAGATGCAAGACTTGTCCTGAACAACCACCGCTTTGCATTGAACTATGCTTTGAAAAGTTTCATAACAACATTGTGTAATGTAATATGTTTTGTATATAAATAAAATTCTTTGAAACATTTTTTTACTTACTTATGCTTCGACGGCATATGACGTCACTGTCCTAGCCCATCAAATTCGTTTTATGAAGGGACATGACGGCATATGCCGCTTTATGATTTTTTCCTTAAAAACGTTAAACAAAGGGTTCTAGAGTATATAGCTATTTTTTAACTACTTTTATCTAACGTAGATTGAAAGATTCAATAGTGTGTTTTTGGGAATCCCCTTTTTTATTAACTGTCCACGAATGTGTTAAGTTCCGTTGTCAAGAAAAAGCAGCAAACAAATATAATCACCGACTTACACGTTTTGTTACTAAGGCTGTATCACTGACTTACATGATCAGCAGCGGGAAAATAGCTATTAATTGGTTTATGCGCTGCGTTATTGTAATTGCATTGCAGGTTGCCTGTTTGGCACTTCCAGTCATTTAAAAGCTCAATAAACGTCATTTGTAAGGTAATACGTTGCGTTTGTCTAAGTGAAAGTATCGGTTAGCGAAGCAGTAAGGAACCGCGCCCTTCAGCAGCATTGAAAAGTTGTGTTAAACCTTTGAGTGGACAATTGCTAAGAGATTGTAAAAGAAAAGTTGCACTTTGGTAGCTGAACCAATTAAACATTTAGTTGACAAACACATAAGTATTTTGTACCATACTCAATGCGCTTCGAGCGTGAACGAAGTAGATTCACTCGAGCTAAGGGTTGAAATTCAAGGTGGCGCCTTGGAATTTCATCATAATTTTTACTGTCCTAAGACAGAACCGGAAGAGTAACGTAAACCACACCTTCTCGCGAGATACCTACCGTTGCGCCCCAACGCAACCAAACCTGTGGTAAGTGTGGTCCGGTGTTGTCGCAAAATCTCGTTTATACTGTAACAAGGCCACTCTACACCTTCCGTATGCCAATCACTTTTTTACAAAAAATAAAATGTGTAAGTGAATAATAGCTTTTTGTGACATCTCGAAGAACTAGTGTTTAGGAATTTAGTACATTTATGCACAATAGATTGATATCTAATTGAACATATTTTTTTTCTGATAAAAGGCGCCGAGACTTATGAAATATGAATACAATGACTGTACACAAAGAAATTGAAACTGTTCGTATCAAGTTTTATATTTATATAGATCTTTTATGAGAATTTCAATGTCATTTTTACTGCTGGTTAATATAGGTGGTTATCCCGACGCGCTATTCTAAATTTTATTAAACGTAGCTGAAATACACATTTTTACATATGTCAATCAAATGTAATACTATTAATTTAATAATATACGGACCCATATACGTAAATACAGTTGCGTTGTGAATTTATAATCAAGAAATAGGTAGAGATGATTTGTTGAATATTATGTAAATTGTGTTTAATAGCATATCGAGAGTTTACTTTGATCTCAGAACCACTAGAAAAATTTTTTACTTAGAATTTAACGAGGCACCACTAATTCTTAACAAAATTACAAAAAGAACTGTTACGAAATGATAAATCGTTTAATTAACTAGAATCTAAAGCAGCAAGGAAATTTTCTTGCGCAGAATTACACATTATTTACAGTATTGAAATTAGAACCTTAGGAATTACTCGATTCCACGGAAAATGAGCTACATAATTAACCACGATTTAAGAAATAATATCATCATTATTATTTATTGTAATGTAAAGATAGTTTAATAATAACACTGAATGACTAAAGTCACACTTATTAATGAAGTACGGCGTTATTACACGACACAAGCTATGAATGACGTAATCATTCTAGATTCTAGACCACGTATAAAACGTCCGTCAGTCAACCACGCCCGCTTAAAAAACTGGTAGGGACAGAGACATTTTGAAAAACGATGCAAAAGTTCTTTTGTGCGTAAAAATAAGTCGTTTTACTAAATTTAATTAGAAAATAATTTGTTGTTTATGTAGCGCCACCAAGCCCGTATGCATGACAGCATTTTTGATGTGCTAAATCACTGGCTAACGAGTTCTGTTACGTACATATTGAGAATGTGAGGTAAAAGGAACTAAAGATTTATAAAGTGGATATATAATTATACTTCGGAAGCTGAATCTTTCTATTATACCATACTACACAATGTCCTTCAGAGCAAAAGTAAATCCAAGGAAATTTCAATTCTTGAACCATACAAAAATTTAAAGGGGCTGATGTTTTCACAGACATCATTTTTTGGTGTTTTCTTCCTCACCTTAGAAAAATATAGTAAGATTTCAGAATTGTTACATTTATAAACCCGATTAAAGATGCTCGCAAATTGGAAAAATTAAAGTTGAGTTTGTTCAGGACAATGCAAAAAAATGTAGAAGTCGCTTTTAACTAACTAGATATTAGTTAACTATATACAGGATTTCTAACTAGATATAGAGACCCTGTATAAAAAGTAAGATATGCGGGGTATATACTCGTATACAGAATATATTTAATTTGTTTTATTTGAAAGCAGTATGCAAGTTTAAAATGGACTCTAACTAGATATAGAGTCCCTATATACAGGGTGTTATAAAAATGAGTGCAAATATTTTAACTACTAATAGAACTCGTTAAACTGAACAACTTCTCAATTTATCATTTTTTCGAAAACTCCCTCAAAACGGAGTTAAAATTTAAAACAGTTTTACTCTAAAAATGCATACTAGCCTATTGAATATTTTAATTTAATGGCACAAAACACAGAAAAACATTTCTTTGATATGCAAACCAAAAAAAACGGCATATGTACTGATAACACCTTTAGTTCACATCTGGTTACCAACGCCAACGTACCTTATCAATTTAGGTGATTAGGTAAGTTATTGACCGCATGTTTTTGTGTGAAAGAATTTTCCAGTTTTAATATACCTGTGGCGTTCACCTTTAACTTAGATTTGCTTACAAAGAGGCTCGTCAAATTTAGGGGAGAAAAATATGCGATTAAATGAAAAACGATAAATAGAAAAGTTGTTTATTCTGGTGAGCTGTATCACTGGTTAAAAATATTGCATTGACTTCCATAATACCCTATATGCAAGAGTTGGGACATGTAGGCGATTTGTTTTGGATCCACAAACCATGGAATATCTGATTTTACCGATTTTTAACTTTATGCATATTTCTTTCAAACAAAACAAATGAAATATCTTTTTGCTAAATCACATGGTCCTTAATTTGTGGATACAATGGTTCATCTCTTAGTACATACAGGATCTCTAACTAAATAAACATTGTAAAAACATAAAGTACAGCAAAATGTATTCAAAGGTCAAGGCAATGACTTTGGATATTATTCGTTTAATAATTGGTTCTTTTTAAATAGAAATGAAAATAACCAGTAATGTTTTCAAAAATTATTTAAATTTATTTAATGAATACTAAAAATCGAACACCGTAATGTAAAATTGTTCAATGGTTTTAATTATCCAAATTTAGACATATTACATTGTGAATTAATTGTAATTGTAATTGTAATGTTTCCCATATTTCCTTCCAACCTGCGTTAATTACGTAATTCTTTCACGTGGTATGTGTTTTGCCGTCCCCTTTTTTCTCATCTTTTGAAGCTCTTCTTTCCTTCCTTTCCTTTCTGTTCTCTCATTATAGTTTGGTTTCGTATATTCCTTTTGTGAACCTCTCGATACAATATGCATATTTGAACCATCTTACTGTACTATTAGTTTGTCATCTATGGGTCTTATTTTTTATTCGATATCTTTTTGTTTTACTTTCTAATTTATTCTTCAAAATATAGCATTTTATTAATGTTTTTTTTTATTCAAGTACACGTGTCTCCGATTTTTTCGCATGTTTCTTGACTTCTTTTATTGATTCATCCATTACTACTGTACACATATATACGAGCTCAGACATTTATATGTATTCGTACCGAGGTATGATTTTAATAAGTAGGAATGTAAATCTTTAAGACAAAAACAGGTTATTTACTATATCGGCGTAAAACATAAACCATATAGGACCAGTATAGCATCAGACACTAGTACTTTGTATGTTTTATTAACGTAAATATTTATATAACACATATGAATTCGTACTGTAACTTTATAATACAAAATTTTCTTGAAATTATGGTTTAAAAATGTGTGACGTCCCCTTTACCAGCAATAACAGCTTGAATTCGTTTCGCCACGGTGTTAAACGCATTATCTCATTAAACGAAACAAGTGTTAAACAAACACTACACTCTTTCTTAGCATAAATGTAATGTATTACAAGTAAAGACTATAATTGTTTGACAATAGAAGGGAATCTTAATATGTTCGGAAGACGAACACTTCAGTAGGTATAACTAATACTCATAATATCAACATCCGGAATAAAGGGCTATTAACCATCCCACTTCACCGATCTGTATTTTTCAACCGTTGTTTTTCATATAGTGCTGCTAAAATTTATAATTCCTTGCCATCCTGTAGCAAAGATCTTCCTTCAAACGATACGTGTCATTTTATTTTGTTTTCAATGTCAGGACACTGCTTGAATGAGAATAAAGGATATTTTTTTTCTCATTTTAATGTTTGATTAATTTAATATTATTGCATAATATTGGCGGGTATATCGCGGTTTCAATTTCAGACAAATATATATATTCAATTTTAGTTGGTAATTTTTAATTTGAACTTTTACCATTAAAAATATCCAACGTATTTTCGTCGGTTGAGTGTTAGCGCAGATGTAATTTATTACATGTGAACTCCGCCGTTGCGACATTATTTTTTGAATTCTTATATCTGAATGTATTATTTATTTTTCTTTTTGCATTAAAGTCCTCTGTTGTTATTATTATTATTATTATTAAAATGCCACTACTGTAGTACTGTATTGTTCCTTTGTCTCTTTTTCGTTTTTCTAAAGTGTTTTACCTATATTTGTATTCTGTTAAATGCATTTTGCTGATTGTCTATCCTCTACTGTTTGTAAGATCATATTTCTTATTTTTTTCTCCAATATTCTTGTCAGGATCTTTCCAGGAGTAATTGATAGTGTAGCCCGTCTAGAATTGTTAACTTCTTGTTGATAATATTGTTTTGTACCTTTTTACATTATATTGCTTTGTTCATTATTTCTCTTAGTTCTTCTATTATGATGTGACATCTATTTTATCATTTCTGGCGTGTTATCGTCTGTACCTGCTAATTTACCTAATTTATTTTTTATGTTGTCTAACACATAATCTTCTTTAATTACTTTAACCTCTTTCTCTCTGCCTTATATTAGTCTTGTATTCGATTTCTAAAAATTCTTCTCCATCTTTCCATGATTTTATTTTCGTCTGTGGTTAAATTTCCATTCTTATGTGTTATGTTTATGATATTATATTCTTTCTTTTTCTTAGTTGTTTTGATGTCTTGTAAAACAGTTTCTAATTATGTTTACATTTCTTTACTGCATTTTACCTATGAAGAATACCTTTTAGGTTATTTTACTGCTGCTTTACGTTTTTGTTTTATACCTTATATCTTCTCCTGTTCATTTAATCTCTGTGTTGAAGTAATTTTTTATATCTCTCTTTGCTGCTTAATACAGCGCTGGGTTGATAAGTAACGCCTCTACCTCAATACGATTTCTTCTAATAGAGATAAATCCCAAAACTAAAAAACAATAATATACAGAAAAAGGTGCAATGTTTAAACTGTAACATTATTTTTTAACATAAATATATGTAGCACGCATACACAGCATATCCACGAAAAAAAATAAAAGATGCAGCGCATAAATCCTAAATGAGAAACTTCCGATAGATTTGCTAACTGTCTTATACCAGCAAGAGGCACGTGTGATTGTCAAGGTCTATAAATGCACTATGAAGAAAGACAAGAGTGAATGACAAGCTCCGCTTATGCAATGTCAATACGCGCGATTACCAACGCAAGTAGGACACATTAACGCGCTTTGCACTATTCCAACACTGCGGGAACGTTGAACTTGCGCTGCAGGGATTCCCATCATGCAAACTGGCGTTTATCTATAAAGCACCAAGACCATAAACCCTCTAGGATACAAAGACTCATTTGGTGTAATCGGAAGAATGGAGCAAGAGTAGAGGAATAAGATTTGCAACGACACAATGGCAGTTATCACTTTTGAGGACAGGGAGTTTGAACTCAGCCAGTAAACGAGTCAGGGGGCCCATAAATCTTCCAATGATGTAGTCGAATAGGGGTAAATATAAATACGATCGGGGGTAACAAGCAGGCATTCTCTACTCGTTATTTTTTAAGTTGTCTTTCAATTCACATCCGAGATTTTTGACATTAGTGAGCTAGTTATTAATCTCGCACTATATTTATTTTTGTACGTATTTGTGCATTGATCTGTATAAATGTACATTATATTAAATGTTATTAAAGTGTTGTTGTTATCTACAATGTATTTCTTATTTTTCATTACGTGAACATAAACCAACAATAATGACGTTTATACAATTTTCCAACACATTTTCTCATTCCGTTGATAAACAAATTATTTCGATTTCTGTTTATTTCCCTTCACTACTGCAGTTTTAACCTCGTCATCCGTCCGGTATCGGTTGTCCTGAACTTCTTTTTTAAAACTTAAGGCATAGAAAAATTGAACGGTGCCAGACTAGAATTGTAGCAAAGAGCATTAATGAGAAGAGGCGCAAGCTTATGGCTGTAAACGTATTGCTTGTTAATTGGGTTGCATACCACTTCTCGAATTAAAATGTGGAGAAAGCAAACTTTATTTTGGGTTTTCTACCTGAAACCAGCGGGACTAACCCTCAAGTGACTCGAGCGCGAAGATAAATTGCCCATGTTGCCAGATTTGTTGCAGCATTGTAAGAAGGTCGTACGGACCAGCAAACTACAAGGCCTTTTACAATCCAGATATTCGAATTTGTTAAAATCCGGAAAGGCATTTTTCCGAAATTAAGTAAGATTTCAATGAGGTCGCCAATGCGCGCGCAAAATTCTTCGTTGTTGTAAAAAGCGTGTTTTAACAAGAACGATTTTATTGTTATTTTAAATTTATTAATCGGTATCATTCGAATATCCGGAGGTAATAAATTAAAAAACTTCGGTGCATGGTATAATGGCCCGTTTCGGCTATTATTAAGGCGCAGGTAATCAACGCAGATATTATTTTTATGTATGCTTGAATTTGGGGCAACCGCCGACGGAAATTCTAATCTAGCCGTGTTAATGAATTTCAGTTACGAAAATTCTGTAAATGTTCTTTTACAATTGTCTAAATAAGGAGATTTTTAGAACATGTAATTGGACAAAGACAAATCTCTTTATTTGGACAACTGTAAAAGAAAATTTACGGATTTTTGTTACAGCAATTCATTAACAGGGCTAAATTAAAGTTTCTAGAAGCCATTTAAATAGATATTAATTAGAATGGAAAAATATTCCACTTAAAAAACGCCTTGCATGGAAAACCTAAAAATTATGCAAACATACTACTTTTCGGTAAATAATAAAAAATCTAAAGAAGTAATTAACATTTTATATTATTTTTCCCAATTATAAATCTTTAAAGTGTTCACATAAAAAATGAATTTTAGTATCTATTTTAGCCAGAAGTACAATTTGTCTCGGTTCTCGTATTTATTTATAGATATTGACCTACCCGTTCTAGCGAGTTACAGCTAATAAATAAAGAAAATGAAGCATTTATTTTCGCTAGAGATTATATAATGTTAGTCACATAAAATATTTAAAACGACCATCTAACGAATTTAATGCTTTTATAAGTATTTTGATAAAACAATTTCTCACATTTTATGAAAATTATAAATTATGTAACAGTGTAACTGTAAATATACAAAAAGAATGTATCACAATTATGAAAGATTTTAGAAATTTAACCTGCGAAACTCATTTACATTATGTCATTTCTCTTTTTATTAAAATTATGATTAACAGCATTCACAAAAATATAATTCAAAAGGTACATTATAATAATTTTAAAAATAAACTTCCAATTTTGTCATCTCAATAAGGCAGGCTACAGTGAAATGAATGTTTCATTTTACGATGTTCCACAGATTTTATTCCAGATATTATTAACTAAAAATAAATTTTAATTGTACAGAATAACTTGTTTATAACTTGAATTGAATTTCCTATAGTAGTCTTGCACGTGTGGCGGCGCGGCAAACACGATCGTTGACAAAGAAAACAAAATACACCGTTCATTTTGCATGGAATGTGCCGCCTTTAAAATAATCGTCTAGCGGTCATATTTATTTAGCAGTGCCTCGATTTTTTTGCTGAATATCAAATTGATATCATACGAACTCTAGCTCCAGTATATCTGATTTGAAAATAATGATAAATGATGTAGATAGGGGAGGTTTTTTGGAATTACCTAAGTCAAAAAATAATGCTGTTATAATATTTAAGATCATTTAGTAGCTTATTTGTGTATAATGACGTTTCTTTTACGCACAGTAGTAAAGGGCCATAAATAACTCGACCCTTAGCTTTAAGAGCCGTTGGGTTGGATGTCTTTTGTTGTCGGACGGGTTAAATAGATGATACTACTACTACTAAGATAAACCCACGCGCATGGGATAAGCCCATCTCTCTCGCACGCCTGACGTCACTCCGTGACAAATTTCCAAAGCAGTAGGCAGTTTAATACGGCGGTTAACAGTTTCGGTTAGGTGTTTAATGTGTTATTCGTTTTGTTTGCAGATATATGTGCGTGAAATTTAATAAATTATAATTAAAACATTGCATTAAACATTTGTTACTGTAGTGTACTGTGCAGTGATGGGTTATTTAAGCAACAACAACAAAAAGAGCAAGAAAGTTTCGGATTGCCGTTTCTTTAGTTTTCCAAGGGACAAACATGTTTGCGAACAATGGATTATAAAGTTTTACCAGCAACACAAATTTAATGTGAAAACATCAAGAATATGTTCAAATCATTTTGTAGAAAGTGATTACTGTTCCAAAGGGAAACTGTTGGAATTACCGCAAAATAAATGGAAGTTGAAAAGTGATGCAGTAGCTTCTCTTCATTTTTAACAATTTTAATGGGAAGTCATTAAAATTGACCAAAAATTATTTAAAAGTCCTAATGGACTTAGCGGAATCTATTAATTTAAGTACAGAGGCCAAGCATCTTTTTTTACGATGCAAAATGTATTTTAAAATTAGAATATTGAATAGAGATATTAAAGAAAAATCCAAAGTGAGGAAGAGAAAAATTAAAAAAATTGTAAAATAAGTCTTAATAAAACTTGGTTTTCTTGTGTAAATGTGTAAATTTTGTAAATAACACGTAAATAATATGTAACTAATAATATGTACTTAATAAATCAAACAAAATTGTTTATCACTACAAATTTTTAACACCTACCCATAAAAATCCAAAAAAAGCTTGTAATAAAAAATAATTAATAATATGTACCGGGTGTCCGTTCTCAAACTCGAACATAGGAATCTAACATTGCATTGAACGATTTTGCTGACTCCTACTCGCCAACTCAACTTACAGGAAAGATAGTGGTATCAATAGAAAGATAAAATTGTTGCACATCAAATAATACTAGTAATAATAATATTTACTGATATAGTATAGAAATAATGGAAAAATACCTAAAAATCAAATGCTCAATGTTGATTGCCTATGTTTGACTTTGAGAGTGGACACCCAGTATACATATGCTCGTATATATCACTCATATTTTTCTACAGAAGTATTCTTTTAAAATCAACAATATTTATTTAAATTTGAAAAAACATAAGTCCGTTTTTTTGCGCTAGGGAATAAAGTAATAATTTTTGATAATGAATAAACCTTAAACTTTTCATCTTCATATGTTGGTATCTTCCTTTACTTTTAAATTTAAATACTCTAGTATTTAAAATCGTTTATTGTTCGTTTTTTTACAAAAAAAACCTTTATACAATGCTAAACTTTGAAGATAATTTATTATATCTAGCACCTACCTACTTTATCTAAGGGCTTGTTCTATTATGGGCCATAAATCCTACATTAAATCATAAAAGAAATATCTCTTATACTATTATAATATTGAATAAAATGAAATATATCAATATTATAATAAAATATACTACTAAACAGTAAACGTTAATAAAAACCGCTTTAAAGCAATGCATTTCCATACCGTCAAGCAGGATTTTTGTCACGGAGTGACGTCATGCGCAACGTAGTACGAAATTCGATCGCCGCGTGGGTTTATCTTAGTAGTAGTAGCATCATGGGTTAAATCTAGCCCAGATTTGCCAATGGTCCGTTTCCTGTTTTAAGTGACACTTGTGAAATGTGTTAGATTTTAAGAAGCTGTAAACAAACGGAGGAGGTCGGCTCAGGGAGCGATTGAAATAATAAATGTTTTATTGATTTTACGGTGTTTTTTAATTTCTCACAATTAAAAACACTTTTCGAAATTATGCACGCAATTATGAAACTACAGTAAACTAGAGCTGATATTTACTTGATCACTCGATATACTATAATCAAAGAGCACTCAATGCTCTTTGCTATAATGCTGACAAAACTAATATAGCTGATTTTGTGAGGCCTGTGAAATCTGACACTTTATGTGGGTGAGCGCC
The DNA here is from genome assembly GCA_940337035.1 of Agriotes lineatus. Classification (NCBI taxonomy): domain Eukaryota; kingdom Metazoa; phylum Arthropoda; class Insecta; order Coleoptera; family Elateridae; genus Agriotes; species Agriotes lineatus. The sequence continues at coordinate 61,467 of CALNHX010006869.1, forward strand.
CGACTCTGTTTTGGCTAAGAGACAATGGGAAATTTTGTCTGCGTTTTGTAACCCAAGTTACTTTTGTTCGAAAATTGTGTTAACCTTGGCAACACCGCACTTTAGTTTAAACCAACGAATTCTAGAATTATGGTTTTGCTCTGAGCTGTTTTAACTGGGATCCCCTCCGTCAGAGGGATAAGACCTGGGAGCCTAGCGGGCGGGAGATTTTAAGCTATACGCTAATACTGCCCAGCGCTGAGTCTCTTCTCGTTATATGCTCTTTGATTGTAGGGTGAGTGTAGAACAATTTCGATAACATCACGATATTTCAACCAAATACCTACGAATGAAGGAACATAACTTTAGTCTGTGGTTGATTATTAACAAATAGAAATAAGTATTGTAACACCCTTTGACACTTTTGAACTGCCAAGCTGCCAAATGAGGGAATAAATAAATGCCTACCTTGATACATCTTAGAAAGCCGCCTTTGAAAGCGTTACTTATCAGGTCACCCTCACAATTTTTTGTGTCAACTACTCTGCCTTTTATATTTGTGCGTGTAAATTTCGATGTTTCACCGCTCTATTTTGCGACAACTAGTACGCTTTTTTTCCATTTATCTTCCATTTTCGTTCTTTACATTTTCTGTTTAATATTTCTTACTATTTCTTTCTAACTGCATATGTGTTCTTTAAGTATATAACGTTTAATTTTTGTATTTACTTTCTTCTATTGTCATTTTTTTTCACTGTTTATCTTTTGAATTCAATTTTTAGTAAGTAGCGATCGCTGCTAATGTTTACTTGTCTTATTACTTGTCTCTATTTTTAATTGGACGCCAGAAAATATTTAAATATTGTACTGTGATGGTAATAAAATAACATTATTATTGATTATCTATATATATAATAGACTTGTCCGGGACGCTGTTTCAGCAGCCAAACCGTAAGAGATAGAGAAAAAAAGTTATTAAAGTTATATGTTTGGAATGGTCATGTCAGGTCAGGAACCGAATTTCAGTCTCTAACACTAATTATTATCTTAATTATCCTAATCCTAACTTTTTAGGTTAGATTCTAGGCAAATTTTATCAAGGCGAATGCGACTGGTAGTTTGCTACCAACAATGACGTCATATACGTACGTGTGGTGAATACGCGTTCTATTTGCAAAACGGTCTTTTTTGTTTTTTTAAATGAGACAATTGTCTCACTGGTTGCTAGTAACATATAATAAAATGTGTATCCCTATATTTAGAACGAAGCTTTTCCTTTCGGCACTTATTGAGACTTCTATCTGGTTGATTTCGATAACTATTTTTTTAAATAGAAACTGCCACCATGTAGATTTGCAGATAAGTTCTAAATTGCAAATAACTGAAGAAGTTTTAGAGAAAAACCAACCTAGTTTATCTGGAAAGTGATTGTAGCGAACAATGCTGTGGTAGTGGAACATGTAAGCTCTCAAAGTCGGTCTGCGGTGTTCTACTGATTGTTGCAATAGACTACTGTACTGGCGATGAGTTCAAATCGGAAAATGTTTGTAGAATATGTGCAAACAATAGACCGGTTTCAACAGTTGTTTAAAATTTAACTTAGTTTGTCGCCGTTGCTATGTATTCAATTTTAAAAATTCAAAATTTAGCTTAACTGGAATACGGCCACCTGTGTGGTAAGCTAAAAGCTACTTTCTATAAATTAGTTACTGAATATCTTTCGTTTTTAAGAGAAACGCACATTTGTCAGAGACAACTGCCGATAATAGAATGTGCCTTTCAGATAATCTTTTACAATAAAATCGTCTTTTAGATGCTATTGGAATTCTAAAAGTAAGGAAAATAGATTGTGAAGAACTTTTATTTTTCACGATCATTTCTACGATTTAGAGTTAAACGATGTTCATATAGACCGAAAGCACGCGTACTGATTTACGATTTATTTCCACTTCTACAACCAGGAATAAATTATGCTTTTAGATATACAAACACTGTGTTATGTTTCTTTCAAAATAATACATTTTTGAGTGTAATAAGTTTGTTAAACAAATAATTAAATCCACTGAATTTCAGTTAGACATGTTGGTTATAAATTGTCCTACTAAAGGAATATTAGAGCAAGTATAAGATGTCGAGTGAGTAAATTAACTAAAACACAACAACCGAATTTCAATCGTGCCTCACAGCTGGCTTCGCCGTATATTTTTGTACTATGATATACGAGAGATTGAGGAACTTCAATTTTATTTTCACAGGATAAACGATCAGATCACATGTTGGCGAGCCAATTTTGTTACGAAATAATTACACTTACGAGAATGTTAATTAACGAACCAATACTACTTCTCCGGCAAACAATCACTAACCTACAAAAGCAAACAACCCTGCAACAATAAATTGATCCGGCTCACTGACAGTCGGAAGAGAGGGTCGGTTCGAGTATAGAAATTATGTGAATGTGCACTAGCTGAAAATAAAGGTTTGTCGATGCTAGTTAAATACAAGGGCGACACAAGGTCCATATTTGATAATAGACATCAGACCACAAAACGTAGATCAACAATCCTTGTCATGTCATTTCTGATCTTGCTCTTTTTTAATATTTCCTGGAAGTTGCTTTACATAAACTGCAAAAAAATGCAGCAGTAAAATTATTTAAGTCGGCATACTGGACAGACACAAAGTACAGTGATAAAGACGCTCATGTACACAGAAATTCAAAATTACCAGTACCCTAAGTGATGTCGCTGTATACAGTCTAACTCATAATATCTGATTACATCAGCAAACGCCGGCTCAATTATTCAATAACTTTACAGCTCGTCAAGTGGTTCTTTAATTTAACTATACGTAATAGCGCAAAATGTGATAATTATTAATCGTTTAACTTCAATCAATCTGACATATGCGTAATGATGCAAATTTAATTAATATTTACGTTGCACATTAAAATTTCATCTAATAAAATTCAAACTCAGTCTGTTGAAATCTGACCGCACACTTTATAACTAAGCACTTATATTACATGCGAAATTTATTTCGACAAGAGACAATGTGTGGTAAATTACAACTGATAACTAAGATATTTAATGAAAGCAACACTTAGTAAGTAACAAATAGTTATGACAACAAAATAAGAGGATGACTGGGCTGCTGAACACCGGCGCTGACATTTAATTATGTCCGCAGGCCGACGGTAGCTCACAGGGAAGCTTTGTTGGAAGTTCAATACGTTTCACTGTCGGACTTCCATGATGGTTGTGTAGTTAATACTACGTAATCTAGACCGGAAAACAATAAACTAACCCCACGCTAAGGTGGAAGCTATCATGCCAAGAGCTGAATGACACAGTGTTGCAGTGTCTTAAACGATTCTCATAGAATACCTGCGCCTTCCATCGTCAGTTAGCCTTACACAGGTAGCAGGCTCTGCAGGAGCGGACCTCCTGCCTGCTAGCGACCAACCAGGCCCGTTTAGACTTACTGGTTCACAGCAAGGGCTTCTTACTAGAAACACTATTGCCAGAGACTAACCTAGTGCCACGGGGGGCTCCGATTAGGGCCATCTTCTCTGGGCGCCCAGAGAAGCAAACGTCTCCCAGAGCATAGAAGGCAGCAAATGGCCGGTAAAAGTTCCCGAAGTCGCAAATCACTGTAGAACATGCAGATGAAATTCAACTCATCATCGGCCAATGCATGGATGGGCTCCCAGATGAGGGACCCTTCCCAAAATATGAAGACTTCAGAAGGTCGGAGCATATGTTCCAATACCTTCTCCAAGAACTGGATAAGAGAAGCCGTCTACAAAATAAGCTTAGAGGCAGAAGTTGACCTCACATTATTAGAGGATGGCTCTGTTCCCACACTGATCAAAATAATTGCATGAATACCGGAAGCATCTGAGAATGAGGGGAGTATCCTAAAAATATTGAAACGCCAGAATCTTGGTCTGCAAACCGATCTGTTGAGGATCTGCTATGTTGAACGGGTCGAGTCTAAAGAGCTTAGGCTTATTCATGGCGTTGACGGGCTCTACACGTCGATTTTGAAAAAAACTCAGCATGAAGGGTCATGCAGGCAGGCAAAAGGATCTCCTTCTGAGACCCTAAACATGCTAAAGAGAAGCCGCCCGTAGCGGAGCTCGAAGACATGGAAGTGTCTAACTCTGCTATGGAGGCAAAAGACGTCGGTCGTGGAGAAGCATGAGTAGGAGTTGTAGCGGAGCCGATATATCAAGGAATGTTAATTGTGCTTAGTGCTTTATGAAATACACTAATAAATTGGGGGTGCTGTGATTGGAGTTAAGCCAGTGGATCTTCCAACTCAATTGTGTGTGGGCCATTAAAAAATGTCGGTAACGTCGAATGTAAATTAATGTACGTAGCGTTAAACGAGCTTTCACGGCAGTTATCTAGACAGCAGGCATTCCGTATCAACACAGCATTATTTCCATCTACCCTCTGAATTGTGGAGCAGAGGGAAGTTCAGGAGCAATAAGTGGACGAACGTCCGACTTAAACAACAATAAGCCAAATGAAAGTGAAGAAGATCGTAGACCCGAGCCGGGAAAATAGAATTTCTATGCTAGGCGAAAGTTATAGCTCGTGTCCGGGCTGGACAATCTTATTGCATTCAAAGAATAGGAACTTCTTGGCCTTGCACAAGCGACCTATATAAACATAGAAACTCTGGGATTCTGGCATTGTATCTTCATCCACCTTGTGTCACTCTGACCAAGATGAGGGCACTGGTCGGATCCCTTAGCCTCTAACTTCCAAATTAGATTCCGGTATTCGTTTATACTTAATTCGCTATTCTTATTTGTATGTTAAAACATATTGATGTATTTGCATATGTTTGAAATTTGTGTATTTTAATGAAAATCAAAGAATTCCTATTGTTTTCCGCATTCGGTTACATCTTATTGAAAAACTATTTTTTATGAATAGCACCCATCCCCTACAACAACTTGCAACACAAAATAACAGCTGCAAAAGATGCTAACAACTAATAATATTAACCTGGCACATCTGCAGGAACCCTGGGTGCAACATGGAGCCATGTTGCCTAATATGGCAAGGACGTGTCCTGAAACGATGCAACATCAAAACTATGTTCACGATCAAGGAAACTGTGGGTAACGGCTTCAGATCGGTAAAAAACAAAATTCTAAATTTAAAAACCGCTTACGTATATCGCATTTCTTGTTCTTGTGGCTCGAGTTACATTGGACAGACTGGTCGTTCCGTTGATTTAACACTTCAAGACATATAGGCGATTGCAAACACAAACGCATTACAAAATCAGTTGTAGCTGAGTATACGTTTACAAATGGGCACTCCTTAGAATTTGAGCACGCCAGAGTACTTGACAGAATACCTCACTACTTCCCGCGAGTGATACGTGAAGCCATAGAAATAAAAAAACATCCAAACAATATAAACAGGGAATATGGTTTTAAGCTTAGTAAAACGTGGACTCCTGTGATACACGATCTAAAGCATTACAACTACGGTGTGTCATACGGCCACGCCCCACGCATTACGTTGCACTCGAACGACCAATCTGCGTTACGTCGCTCCGCGCCTCTTGCACAGCGGACTATAAATAACTCCACACCGACCTTCAGTTCTTAGTGCGACTTTCACTCTGATGACGCAAGGTGCAAGGTCTTGCTAAACGTTAGTGAATATGAACAACACGAGCCACCAAAGAGCATGGCTTTCGCGCGGTTTTTTGCTCGACTTTACAAGGTGCAAGGCACATTAAGCCGGAGAATGCTGGGTGTTGATCCACAATTAAATTGTATATTGCTGAAATGTATACAATGTTTGATGTTAATATGACAAGAAAATAACCATGTAAAATAGAAATAATAAGAAATAATGCTAGGGGGTTAAATGGAGTAATAATAACTAATTTTGAAAATTTATTTGGGAACTCATGTAATGATCTAATTTAGAAATAAATAAATTATAAACGTTGTATAATTTACCACTAAAGTATAATTTAAAATCAGAAGAGAATATTAGTAATTAAAAATGTAAAGTAAGGAATAATGTTAAATGGAGGAAGGTATTTATAAACAGAATAAATAAAATTAACACAGACAAATTGGGGTTACAGAATACAAGTAACATGTACATTACAAAGGAAGAGAAAGAGCTTTGTGGTGGAACATATTGGAATACAGTTAGAATTTCAACTGCTGAGAAAGAGAGTGAGCTGTATGGTACTATGTGTATGAAGATTCTGAAGGTGAACATGTTAACATCTTAGAATAATACGAATTGGAGGTGTTGAAGTCTGTGGCAAATAAATATCTAATAAAATTCAACAGAGATCTACTGAATGAAGAATATTTATTACGTATAACAAGGAAGTATTAAAGGAAAGACAAATAAGAACTGACATAGCTATATGAAATAAATAAATAAGGACTATTGCTTTTGTATTTAAAACGAACCTTGTCATGAACTGTCATAATTTAATTTATATAAAAGAGAGATACTGGTTAGATCTTTAATTAGAACAGAAAATGATGCGAATTAAACTAGACACATGTCCTACCTCGAGCGAGATATTCATATTATAATAACTAACGACTGAACTAGATTTTTTAAAAAGAATTATTCATACATAAATTATAATACAGGGTTTAAAGTAATTTTGATAATCCACAGGAACCGAATGTTTTGATTTACTAATTTAAAATGACCGAGAAAAATTGTATTCAGTAGCATTCAGAGAGATTTTAATAACGCATAACTCTTTAGTTTATTATACTCATTTTAAATAAATAAAGCTGTATTATTACAATACTTATTATTACGTTTTGAATAAATATGTGCATAATGTAAACGTTTGAATTTGTAGAACAACATAACACCCCACACCTCACCATCAAATAATTAAATGTTAAAGAGATGAGAACATTTAGGATGTAATACGTTCTTCAGGATTAGAGAATATATTATAAGAAATTGAATTTATTTCCAAAAAATACGACCCTCAATGAAGACAACCAATTTCCAACGTTAAATGAAGTATTTAAAGCAATTGAACACGAGCTTGAAACAATTAAATCCACTGATTCTGAAAATGGTAAACAAACCATTTAAATATGTGAAATATATACTTATCTCAAAAATCATGAATTTCCAATTCAATACAAGGATATACACAACTTCACATTTAGTTAATCAACACGTCAAACAATTAGAAGGTTGAATACATATAATAAATTATAACAATAATTAATCACTAATTTGAAAATAAATCTGAAGTTGCCTACAAATATTCGTATTAAAGTTAGGGTAACAGTTCAACGTTCATGCATATGTATTATAGGCATAGAAATGAATACTCTAGTATTTACATATCTATGATAACAGGTTTGTTTGTTCAAACTAATTGTGTGACGTCATCGCCGCCATTATGACGTGCATTGCTGAAAGCCTCTGGTATAGACGTTTAGCCATACTGAATAGAGGGAATGTTGATCATTTCATCTTTGACCGGGTAAAAGAACTGCCCTTTCCAACATTAAGCTGCTCGATTGTCTTTTGTAAATGAGATATATAGTTGAGGAATCAGTATAGTTTACATCTTCCAATAATTCTTCTTTTTTGTTCATTGCTTAAATAATTTTCGAAGTATTAAATTTTTTGATAGATACCTACCTGTCACACTAAATTTATTGCTAAGCTAGTGATTTATTATGACTATACACTGGAAAAATAAATTGTAAACTGTATTGATACCGTACTTGTACGTACTACGTCAAATTAAAGATCTTTTCTAGTTCATCGGAGGCGTAACTGGAGATCAGCAGGCTCTGTATTATAAACTACTGTATCAAATAAACGTATAAATACGAATTCAATTTTTTTAACAAAACGAAATATAATTATAAAAATTAATTAAAAAGTAAACTTTAATTACATATTTTTACTAACGTATATATTACGTAAAAATAAGTGTAAATCATAATTTACAGTTTACATATATCTATAGTGTCTCACTTTAGACGGAACCACCCCAGTATTTTTTGTATATTATCGATTTTAACATTTTTTCCGTTCTGATTATACCCCTCACTAAATTGCATTTTTAGGGTATGTTACTTTCCTTTCAGCGTAAAATACTATTCTACTACGATTTAAAGTAAACAATAAAATTGAAGAAGTAATAAACATTTTTTTATCAAAAAATCTTGTTAATAAAAGCTGTTCAGAATCGTTCAAATAAGCTAAATTCGTCGGCTAACTTCAATTAATTGCACGCGAGAGAGGATACTGTCGCCGCGGCTTAACCGGGGTCGAGCTCATTCTATTCGGGAATGGATGTAGAGGGGGGGGGCAAACACTTTCCGCCTATGTAAACCTAAATTCCCAAATGTAGCCCTTATTACCAAAAATAATTGCTAATAATGCCTAAGGTGGTTAATTGGATCCGGGTTTTGCGATGTTGGTAATAAGTGTGCCAAACTAGATCTCGCGTGGGTGTGAGTTAAAATACAGGATGTACTTACTAGGGCGCCAGATCCAACAGTCCCGAACGAATGACACAACAGTAGAACTCCTTTTGTCGGATCCCCAAAAGCTTAAAGTGCTGCAAAACAACCCAAGAAAGAAAAGACAATTATATGCAAGTAGGACCTGTTTTATTCACTACGTTCTCTAACTCTACACCAAGGCAGAACCTCGCAATAAATAACTCAAATCTCCACAAACACCACAGTAATATTATGGAAAAAATCGCCTCAACCGTAAATTACTCAATACAATACAAATAATAAATGTAATTAAATAATACTGTATAATAATTTATGTCAAGACCGCCCATGAAATAACGAAATATTCAGATCAAACAAAAATAAACCATAAGTTTAGCTCAGAATTTGACCGAGTCGCTTACTCGTTGCACCCTGAAAGAGAACAAAAACATAAAACGCAAGTAAATTATCTGAATTTATACTTGTCAGGTAAGAATAATAGTATATTACACAACAAGTTTAGAAAAGTAAAGTTTTACTAAACGAATATAGCTGGATTGAGTACGAGCGAGCGAAGCGAGCGAGTAACTTAAAAAGCTATATAAGTTTAGTAAAACTACTTTTCTTACGAAGTGCGTATACTATTTTTTCGCATTTTGTATTAGTATTTGTGTGACAGCTGCTGTGCCCGTGTGCTGTTAGCTTGGATGATTCACTATGTTCATATATCATCATAGCGGCACATTATTCAAACAAGCCACGTTGGTCTAGGGCTAGGATACTCGCCTGCCAAGTGGGCGACCCGGGTTCGATTCCCGGCGGAAGCATACTTTTTTAAAATTTATAATAATGAATCTCTCTTAAATTAGCGAACCAAAGCGTAGTGCGGGTGACTCACTAGTAAACAAACATAATTATACAGATTGTCTGAAGGTACTAGGTACACACGGTAACTAGATACAGAGACAGTTAAAAATTTTAAGACAAACAAACCGTCTCTGTAGTAACCTGACAGAGGTTTGTTTATTACCATAACAACAGTCAGTAAGCTTCATTTTTGTGAGTCGAATTAAGTCGAAGTTACAAACTAACGAGAAAAATGAGTCTTGCTACTGAAAATAACTTAGAAAATAGCTCTGATTACATTTTAAATGCCGCTCGAGAAGCATCTACGAGCTTACTTCCGTCAAAATCCAAGGAAAGGTACGAGAAGGTATATGACATATTTTGTAATTGGAGAAGGATAAAGAACGCATTAGGAACTGATGAAAATATAATGCTAGCGTATTTTTTTGAGAAGGTAAGCTAATTTTATATATATTTTAAAGGGTTTTTCATACAATTTCTTTTATTATTTTAGGTAAAAGCTCTTAAGGCATCCAGTTTATGGTCAACATATTCCATCTTAAAAAGTACTATACAAATAAACGAAAATGTGGATATATCACAATACAAAAAACTACTTGCCTTTTTAAAACGTCAAAATGACTCATATGAAGCAAATAAATCAAAAGTTTTGATAATGGAAAACGTCACAAAATTTTTAAATGAGGCTCCAGACGATAAGTTCTTACTAATGAAAGTAGTACTAATATTTGGTTTGAATGGGGCATGTCGGCGTGCAGAATTATGTAACTTAACAGTACAAGATATAGAAGATACGGGGAAAAATTTGGTTATAACTTTACATTATACGAAAACCAAAAAGAAACGTGTATTCACCGTAGGTTCAGAGTGCAACGGATATGAAATTTATCATAAGTATTCACGATTAAGACCCAAACAGATAAAACACAATTGATTTTTCATTTACTATAATCACGGTAAATGCACAATACAACCAGTTGGCATCAACAGTTTTGCAAAAATTCCCCAAAAAGTTACTGAATATTTAAAACTCCCAGATGCATCTCGTTACACTGGCCATTGCTTGAGGAGAACTTCAGCCACCTTCCTTGCTGGCAGCGGGGCTAACATTCAACTACTTAAAAGGCATGGAGGATGGCAGTCAACTAGTGTGGCTGAAGGGTATATCGAGGAAAGCATTGCCAATAAGTTGAAAATTTCGGAAAAGATATTTCAACACCAAGTACTAGTGGCACCCCAAGAAGGCCATTCAGGAATGCAGATGAAGAATCATAATCGTTCTCAGGAAGAACAAATTGAATTAATTAAATCTGGTGTTATGTTTTCAAATTTGAATAACTGTACTTTCAATATATATAACAATGTTTCTAATATTTAAATAAATTTTCTGTCAAACTGTGTTTTATTAATAGTGACATTACTATATAGTAAAGTGGCAGTTCTATGCACCAAAGTGCCACTTTATTAATCGATTTTGAATCTAGTAAAATAGCACATTATTATACAAAATGCGAAAATTAATTTACCCTTCAATATTTTAGATATGCAAACGATTGACGGGGATCAAAGGCCTTTAAATCCAGAGCGCGGGTTTCAAGGAAAATCGTATATAATTTGTGTTATTTAACAAATCTGCTTGCCTATCATTCACAAATTTAAGTCAATATGAGGTCATTAAAATTCGACTTAGTTCAAATTCGACGCAAGAAAAAGGCTGACCGAAATACGGCAATTAGAACTAGAAACATAGTTTGTTTACTTTTCCAAAAGTTGAATTGGTATTTCAAAAGCGGTAATTACGTTATGAATTCGCAATGCAACAACTGAAAATTAGGTGGGTACAACAATTATGCTAATCTACATAGAGTACATGGCTACAGAATGACTTGATAGCAAAAACTTGTTTCATAACCTCAATAACAATGAAACTATTCGTACGCTCAGACTTTGGGGCAGATAGACACACACGATTAAATCAAGTAGAGTAGTTAAATAACGACACACACCTTCGGCAGATTGCGGCAGAATAAAATTTGATCTGTCCTGACACGCTGCTAAATGACAGCTGGTCCGAGCAGATAAGAACGAGCGTTGCGAACCGGTGGCCAACCACAGGCAGCTTACGGCAGGAATGGCGAGTCCAGCTTCCGAAGAGGGTAGAAGCATCCAAAGGCCCAACGACAGCTCGGAATGACTGTTTTCGAAGAAGGAGAGCTCCAGGCGAACTCGACGCAGACCTGCTGTTGCGACCGATCATCAAGGGTTGACGGGATGTAAATGACTTGCTCCAAGTAAATCGTCTAGGAACTAGGTTACGCCGAACGTGGTAGGTGGTGGCTTCGCATCTCAAGTTAGTATCCAATTTTCTCCACGATGTAATCCAAGGTCTTCGTTACAATGAATATTCAGGAGGGCATTTAGTTTACCCCAGGTTTCTTGTTGGACGGATTCTTTTTGTGTGGCAGCATGTGGTTCCGCAATGATTGCGAACTGGCGGATGTCACCTGGGCTAATTCCAGAATTACAAACCCACAAGGTTCCTCAAATAATGCATCACGGCAAAAACACTCCAAATAGAAATATTATATATATATAATGCGAGCTGTGTTACGGTTGACGCCGTCTCTCGCTTCCCATTCGCCAGGCCCGTCTGTCATTCCAGTGATTATCTTTCAGGCCTTGTGCTTCCATTGCCTCTAACACATCTTGATACCAGCTTCTCGGTGGTCTCCCACGTTTTCTTCTCTCTGGAGGTTGCCAGTCCCAGATTTTCTTGGGCCATCTATTTTCTGGCATACGTTTTAAGTGTCCATGCCAGATGAGGCTTTTTGTTTCGATGGTGTCCACTATGGTTTCCTGAACTCCAATAGTCTCTCGAATTGTTTCATTCCTGATGTGTTGTATTCTTGAAACTCTAGCTGACCTCCTCCAAAAGTCCATTTCCATGGCACATAGTCGGGATCTGTTACTCTTGTTTAGCTCCCATGTTTCACATCCATATGTTACGATGCTTTCAATTATTGTCTTATAGATGGTTTTTTTATTTTTCTTGGATATTTTTCGACTTCATAGCACTGGGTTAAGCTGTTGAATTGTTTGTCGACCCTGGTTTATTTTATTCTTTATGTCTAAATCGCTTTTTCCTGACTCTGCAATGGTGACGCCTAGGTACTTAAAGTATTTACAATTTTTAATAATGTCGTTCTCGAGGATAAGGTCATTTCCTTGTTCTCCTAGGACTAAGTACTCTGTTTTTTGTAGGTTTATCTCGAGTCCCCATTTTTTGTACTCTTCTTGAAGCTTTCTTACCATATATGAGGAGTCGTCTTCATCTGCGGCTACTACAACTTGGTCGTCCGCAAATAGAATGATATATAGGGGAGCATCGCCTACTCCAATGCCCATATTGCTGCATTTGTGCCTCCAAGAACTTAAGGCGGCTTCAAGGTATATTTTGAAAAGTGTAGGAGCGAGAGAGCAGCCCTGCCGTAGGCCCTTCGTTACTTTAAATTCTATAGACAGTTCTTTCCCTAGTTTGACAGCACTAGTACAGTCCTCGTATAGTTTTCTAATTGCACTAATATACCTATTGTTGATACCTTGTGATTTCATGCTGTTCCACAGCTTGCCTAGTGGAACGGTATCATAGGCTTTCTGAAGGTCAATAAATTTTAGGTGTACTGTTCTTCCCCGTCCCATTCGTTTTTCAATAAGCGTCTTTAAAACAAATATAGCGTCTACACATGATCTACCAGCCCTAAATCCATTTTGTTCTTCTGGTTCCTGTAGTTCTTCTTCCAGTCTTCGCTTTATCACTCGCCCGTAGAGTCTAGAAAACGAGCTGATTACACTAATACCGCGGTAGTTTCTACATTTCTGTCTGTTTCCTTTCTTAAATATTGTTGTAATGTAGGCCTTTTTCCAATCTGCTAGCGGATCTTCGCCTGCTAGACATTTATTAAAGATGGACGTTATAACTTCTAACAGTCTTATTGGACTAGCCTTTATTAGGTCAATTGAAATTCCACCGGGACCAGAAGCTTTTCCGCTTTTCATACCTTTTAGGGCCTCCTTGACTTCCGTGACGCTTATTTCTCTGGGTATTTCCTGTGTTGTATAGTCGGGGTTCTCATAAGTTTCTCTATTTTCGTTTAAAAATTCCTCTCTAGATTCGGTTAGAAGTGTCTTGTAGTATTTCCTCCATGTGTCAATGTTTATTAAGTTTAATCCGCTTTTGTCTTTGTTATGTGTTCTTAGGCTTTTCAGTATTTTCCATGCCTTATTTGCTCTTGTATTACCCGTGCATTTATTGATCTCTGTACAAGCCTTCTCCCACTGTCGATTTTTTGCGTTATTTACGGTTTTTTGGGCTTCCTTTCGGCACCTGCAATAAGCCTCTCTATCTGCATCTTTTTTGGACGACATCCATTTCTTATACATCTCCTTCTTTCTTGTTACTGTATCTTCGATTTCAGCCGACCACCATGGGGGTAAGTTTTTCCGATTTTCAGGTTTGTTCTTTTCTCCTAGTGCTTCTCTGGCTGCATCATGTATACATCTTTTGATGTCGTCATACATCTGAACCGTCGATGTCTCCTGTATTGTTTGTAATTTATTTGCCAAGCGTAACTGATACAGAAATTTGATAGATTCATCAGAAATATTATTCCATATCCAAATATGATGTCCATAGCACAAAACTCGGGACTTTATTTTTCCCTCAGATGCTGTTAGAAGAACCACCCAAAAAACCGGAGACAGGAAATAGGCAATTGTTTTCCAAAAATCTCCTTATCTCAAAACATAGCCAACTGCCAAATTCTAAACGTTTCACAAAGAGGATATGCAACCTTCCATACACCACCGCAAATAAAGTAAACTATCAGGTTAGGCGAAAATTCTCAGAATATGTCTTACTGAAAATTTCAAATGTAACACCCTGCCTAAAAGTTTCCGAACTTAATTTATACGATGAAAAATTTTTGAGAGCTTGGCTGCTGATGTGCCCCCTGGCTCGTGGGCCCTATATCATTGATACGGCAGATATACCAGTAGCTACCCCCCTGTAGTTCATTCACCTTGTTCATCACCAGTTAGATTTAGGGTTGTTAAGTGTGTGATAAGTTTGCATGCGAAAGAGCGTAATATAAGTCGCATATGACCCATTGCCTCAATTGCACTGCCGCGACGTATCAATTGTTCTCGACACCGAAAGATAAATGAAGCTATAGATAAGGAATAATGATGAATGAATGATGTAAAAAGTCTATACTCAAATACTAGAAACCAAGTGAGAACTGAAAATATGGTATCAAAACAATTTAAAACAAACGAAGTACTCACACAAGAAGAAGCTCTCTTTTTTACTTCTTTTTACAATAGAGGAAGTATTGGATTCACCCCAAAAATTGGAAATTGATTTTTCAACAGATCTTCACGTTTTAGAGTCCCCTGAACCCAAAGAACATATTTTTTTTTCCATTGGTATGTCTGTCTGTCTGTCTGTGTGTCTGTGAACATAATATCTCAAAAACTAAAACAGGTATGGCGTTGAAACTGCATATATAAGTTTTGGGTACTATGTAGATGCGACAGCAAGCTTTTGAAGAAAATCGCATAACCGGAAGTAGGTGTTTACTCTCGTGATTTTTCAGTTTCTTTCGATTTTAACTCCTATTTTAAATAGAACACCCGGCATATTATTACATTTTTGAATTCAGCTTAAAATTCTAGAGAAAATTTGTCTCTTCAACTAACGCTCTATTTTGTACCGTTTTTGCAGAATTTTTTAAAATTTTTGACAAATGCTTAAAACTTTAACATCAAATTTTTGCTAATAATAAGATCACTGTAAAAGGAAGTTGTGTGCGTGTATCACACCAGATTTTTTTTTCTCGTTAGGCCACCCGTTGTCTGCCTAATTTTGGTTATTCCGACGTGTCGCCCCTTGTTGCGTGACAACGCCTGACCCCATTTTGGATTTCTTTTTCTCTTCTCTCTTTCTTTCTTTCGTTCCCTTTTACGTTGTGCGCCTCGATTTAGGGCACAGTACTGTCTGTAACCATTGTTGGTCGGTAGTAGGCTCGTTAAGCCATTCGTCGACCGCCTAGTTTTTGGGATTTGTTCTTTTTCGTTCGTATTCGGTCTTTTCGCAAAGAATATGGACAGATAGTCCCGTTAAGCCATCGGTCGTGTGAAAGGTAGCAAACCACTTTTTCCCGGTTTCTCCCGTCTTGACCGTCTACGAGTTGGTTCGGATATCTGACGTAATTGACTTACCAAACACGCGCTAACGTTTTCCTTTTATACGACGTAGAATATAAGTCGTTCCTTTTCCGTTTGTAAACATGGTGCTAAAGCTACATATTGAACGTCTGCTTCGCGCGGAAGCTGAATACGAGTTGAGAATCAGAGGCCGTGATGCTTCCGGCACGGTTACCTTGTTGCGCTCCCGGTTACGCGACGTAATGAGAGAGGAGGGACGCGCATATATGGATACACGACCGACGTACCCGTACACATTCGAGGAGGATCTCGCGGCCGTGACAACATTGATTAGCGAATTAGAGGAAAAGATTCAGATATATTTAGCTAACCCGACTAAAGAAGTAGCGGCTACGATCGAAACGAAATTTTATAACGGAATGAACCGTCTGACGAATAGTTCAGCTATAACTGAGGAAGAGCGAGCGCTCAAACAAAAATCATTCGCGGAATTATCACTCATACGTTCAACCTACGAACTTAACCAAGTAAAGCTAGGGTCGTCTACGACTACGGCTGAGGAGGAAAGCGCCGTAACGCTGCCATCGACGTCCGGTGTCGCACCTATCATTACCGTCGCGACGACGACTACGACTACGACGGCGGCAACTATGTCGACTCCGAGTTTTGTTTCGCCGATGTCGCGTACGATCTCATTTAAGGCAACTCCTGTTTCGAAATGGAACATACAATTCTCAGGTGACCCGAAAGGTCTATCGGTCAACGCTTTCATTGAGCGTGTTAACGAACTCAGAGTGGCCAGAAACCTTACCGAAGAAGAGTTGTTTATGCAGGCCATCGATTTGTTTTCGGGCAACGCATTGCTATGGTATCGAGCGACCCCTAACACGTGGCAGCAGTTAGTCGATTTATTGCGTTTAGAGTTTCAGCCTGCTAATTATGATGAACGGTTGTTGGACGAAATTAGACGTCGCACGCAAGGCCCTACGGAAAGTATGGGCATTTATATCGCTATCATGCGCACAATGTTTTCGCGCCTGACTGCAGCGATTCCCGAGGAGAGACAGTTACGTATTGTGTTACATAATATTTCACCATTATACCAAACCCAGTTGGGATTGACAGAAGTCCGGTCGATCGACGAGCTAGCGCTATACGGACGGAAACGTGCCCAGTCGATGTTGTCGAAACGCGTGACGTTAATACTCCCGAGAGGAGGAACCGAGAATCGGCACCCAAGTCAAGCATGCGGTGTTAGAACTGTAACGAACCAGGCCATAGAGCCAGTAGGTGTCCGCGACCCCGCAGCAAGAAATTCTGTTACCGTTGCGGCAGACCTGAAGTGACCGTAAACACTTGTCCTCGTTGTCGAGCAAGAGATAGGGGACAGGGAAACGACCCCGCGAGACGCTGAACAGTCGAGCAGTGTCCTCGCGCCTGTTTAGCAATTCGACTAGATTTATGAAGGAACTTATCAAGGAGTGCGAGACCAAATTTAAGAAAAATAAAGTGATTTTCGATTACGTATTAGAAAGGTCATCTGATGACCGTCGACCGCATGTGACCGTTGAAATTATGGGTTTCGAGTTGTTAGCTTTGTTGGACTCAGGAGCGAATCGAACGATCTTAGGAGCCAAGGGTTGGGACGTGTTGCGTACTGTAGGCCTGCGCGTAAATAAGAAGCTGAGACCCGTTTGCTCAGTGGCGAATGGACAGACCGTAACCAGTCTAGGTATCCTTCACTTACCTATCCGTTTAAATAACAGAGTGGTAGCTATCGATGTTTTAATAGTTCCGGAGGTTACGCACACCTTAATCCTAGGTATAGACTTTTGGAAGTCAGTGGGAATAGTCCCCGACGTGTTTCGAGGGGAGTGGGAATTCTCAAACCCGACTTAGTTGCCATTGATACTCCTACCGGTAATTTGCAGTCTAACTTCGACCTGAACTCGGATCAACGAACCCAATTAGACACTCTCGTGAACCGACATTTTACTACCGCTAAACCCGAACTCGGCTGCGCCAAGTACGTTCAACATAAAATCACTACTGAGGCGGCACCGATTAAACAAAGGTACTATCCGGTCTCTCCCACAATGCAGGCGCATATCGATGCTGAGTTGGACAGTATGCTTAAATCAGGCGTTGTGGAACGTTCTCGTTCAGCCTGGTCGAGCCCGATTTTACTAGTTAAAAAGAAAGATGGAAGCTATCGTTTCTGCGTTGACTTTCGTAAATTAAATAGCGTCACCGAGAAGGACGCCTACCCGATACCTTACGTGTCTTCGATTTTGGATCGCTTACGCGATGCCCGGTTCATGACGTCGCTTGATATCAAATCCGCGTACTGGCAAATTGAAATGGAAGATAAATCTAAGGAACTAACGGCCTTTACAGTACCCGGGCGCGGTTTGTTTCAATTTACTCGCATGCCCTTTGGGCTTCATAACGCGGCAGCGACTTGGCAACGTTTCGTCGACCATGTGTTGGGTCCCGAATTGGAACCTTACGTTTTTGTCTATTTCGATGACGTGGTTATTTGTACCCCGACTTTCGAAAAACACGTCGAGATTCTAGACGAAGTATTGCAGCGACTAAACGACGCTGGTTTAACACTGGGACGTGATAAATGTCATTTTTGCCAACCGGAATTACGATACCTGGGCTATGTCGTTAACGCCCAAGGACTTTTAGTAGACCCCGATAAAGTTTCGGCGATTCTCAACTTGCCGCGGCCTAGAAACGTTTCAGAAATACGGCGAGTAGTCGGCATGGCATCGTGGTACCGGCGTTTCATACCAAATTTCTCAGCCATTATTGCTCCGCTGACGTCGTTATTGAAAAAGTTTCAGAAATTTGAGTGGACCGAGTCATGCGAAGTCGCATTTACAACCATCAAAAATTGCCTAGTTTCGGCACCCATTTTGTCGTGTCCCGATTTTTCTCTCCCGTTTATCGTACAGACGGACGCTTCCAATGTTGGTATCGGCGCCGTGCTGACTAAGACCGTTGATGGCCAAGAACAGGTCATCTGTTACATTAGTCGGACTCTTACGAAGCCTGAGCGTAATTTTTCGGTTACGGAACGCGAATGTTTGGCCGTCCTTTGGGCCATAGAGAAGTTAAGTCCGTATTTAGAAGGCACTCACTTCACAGTCATTACTGACCATCATTCACTTATCTGGCTAAATAATCTTAAGGAACCCACCGGGAGACTCGCCCAGTGGGCTGTTCGTATCCAACAATACGACTTTACGATCAAACACCGGAAGGGGAAAGACCACGTTGTCCCGGATGCGCTATCCCGTGCTATACCCGAAATAGATGTAGTTTCAGTCGTCGATTCTGGAGAACCCGAGGTCGGCGTTTAGACGCCGAGTGACAGTTAAACTGACCGTTGGTATAGGCGCATGTGTACGCGCGTCGTAGAAAAACCATTCAAGTATTCGGCGTGGAAACTATCACCAGGGAAATTGTTTAAACATATTAACGATAAATATTTGTCGAAAGTCGCTTGCGCAGTGCATACCGCAGTACACGAAGTCACCGGCATGACCCCATATTTCGCCAATTTCGGCAGAGAGATACAGTTAGAGGGGACGCGCGCCAATAACCCCGAGGAGGTAGATGTTTCGAAACAAATACGAGTAGAGAGTCGCGAAGACTTATTACGACGGACTCCCGCGTTAAGGTCGGTATATGAAGACATTGTTAAACCACTAGACGTGGCGTACAAAGCCTCCAAGGCGACATACGATTTGCGAAGGCGCCCGGCTCAGTTTCCCGTTGGCGATACCGTCTGGCGACGAAATTACGTACTTTCCGATGCGGCGAAATATTTTGACGCCAAGTTGGCTCCGAAATTTATAGGGCCGTTTTATATCAATCGGCAAGTTTCACTTGCCACTTACGAGTTGTCCGACGAGACCGGTGCCCCAAAAGGCACGTGACACGCGAAAGACCTAAAACCCAATCCCACGGACGCTTAGTCTACTAACGTCCGTTTTCCTTACCCCCCCCCTTTTTAGGCCTTGACGGCCATACCGCCGGCTTAGAGCCGTATCTTCAGTAGTCCCTGCCTCTTCTGCGAGCTTCCTTGTTGTGGGAACCCCACAATGCGCCGATCCCGTGACGCGCAACGTGCCCTCTTCATGTGGCTTGTGGGACAGGATGCGAGGGACTTATCCCTTACCCCCCCCCCCCCGACAAATTTTCCCCATGTTCTTTCGGAATGGTTGGTCGGAAGTGTGCATGGGAGTAAGACGTTTTATTGACCCGATCTTGACGAGCGCTAATTGCGCGTTTTTTTAACGGTCTCAATTTGGAACCCCAAACCCTCCTTCTCTATGTTCTGTCTTCTTTCTTTTCCCCCTCATCACTACTATCTACCGTGTCCCGGCGACAACTGCCCAACCCCTTTGTTCTCTTTCTTTTTCCACCTTCCCAAAACCGCACTGTTAGGCGACCGTCATGGACCCAGTGTTAAGGTCCAGTTGGCGTTTCGTGGCCGTCACCGCAGGGCGTGCCATACCCGTTTCGGGTCTGGTCGGTTACCTTTTTTTTTGGTTTGTTGTTTTGGTGGTCGTTTATCGACGTGGCTTTGTTAGCCGTTGTAGTGGCACTCCTACGTTGGGAGGGGCAGTCGAGCCGGATCGGCAAGACTGTCTTTAGTCTGTCTAGTTTTCGCCCGTTTGGTTCCCCGAGGGAGCCAGACGAGATTCGTTTTGTGGACCCCTGCCGGAGTACCCCTCCTTTTGGGACAACTACCTTTTTGTCGCCCGTCCCCCGTGGTCCGGGGAGTATGTGCTAGCTATCAGCGAACCGCCAAGGCCTACCCAATTTTCGTATTTCTACTGGCGTATCCAGTCTTTCTTCTTCCTCTTCTCTCTTCCCTCCTGTCGTACCCTATCTGGTGGCCAGTGTGCGTAATTCCTTTGGGGGTACAGCTATCGTATCAGCGTTTCCGGTCGTTTGAGTTCTCGTGGCGCCGCAGCCAAAATGTCTCGTTGTTTTGTAAGAGCCTTCGAGGAACTCTCTTTCAAGTAAGGGGGGTGTTAAGCCATTTTGCATTCTTCAGCCACCTAGCTAATTATCTGCGCCGTTTGTGTAGCCTAGCTGTACTTCAAATCTGATTCCAACATTTTGTTTAACTTTCATCACGAAAATTCACGAGCGAGAACTCTCCCGTTGTGCATTCGATTCTGATCACCCTGTATACCGACGCGGCCATCCCGGTCCGCTTTTTTCGGGCCACGCTCGATTAGAATGGGCGCGTAAAATCCAGATTTTCCCGCCGTAGCTTACGCATCTTGATTGGCCGAAGCGCGGCGTACCGACACGGCCGTTAGGTTTGGCATGTTGGGTGCAAGCAGAGGGGAGTCGGCAGGAAGCTCTTGTGTGTGA